>APFE031392649.1:6049-40073 GCA_000404065.3 Pinus taeda | reverse complement strand
GATAACAAGCCTCTTTCACAAATATACAGCTTAAGTAAGGAAATCTTAATTGCTCATTGCTAGTTGTATTCACCTCACACTCACTATTTACAGTTTGTTTCATGAAATGCACACAGGCCCTGTAGTTTTTCCTCCTCACCGAAATCAAGATTTCAAAAGAAAACAGTCCTAGACCCCATTGCCCAATGGATTAATCTTGCCTACTGATATACTCTAAAGGAATCAGAAGCATCCTCCAAACCAAACAGATAAAAACAACCAAAAAAACTCATCTCATAACTAGCCTAAGACCCTCACTGAAAGCAGTGACAAAACTAATAGAGAGAGCCCTCTCTGACTGCAGCTAGGCTAGAAGCTGTAGCCCAAAGATTGGTTAGTGGTTACCCCCGCCGTATTCTCTTAGGAGTCAAAGAGAACACCCTGGGTGTTAACAAATTCCACATGGGAGGATGAGAATTCTATACAGAAGCATCTGAAACTACTCAAGCGTTGAGGACATCACTTTTTTGAAGGAAAGGGGCATATTGGGTCCCTATAATACTAGTGATTACCCCATTACTATTGTAGTTGTATCCGTTGTTAATATTGTTGTGCCCCTATTGCCCCCATATTGTTATTATTGTGCCCCATAGAATACCTCTATTGTCATTTTTGTGGCTTTATATTATTATTGTTAGTTCGGCTGGGTTATATCGTGACTCCTTAGACTCCTATATATAGAAAGGAGGTTTTTTCATTTGAATCATCCAAGAAATTTTCATTTATGTAATGTAAAAAAGGTTTCCCCTCAAAGAGGCTAAATTCTAAGGCGTTGATCTATCTTTTATATCTTTTTCTTGAGCTGGTTTCATACCAGGTAACCCTCGCACATGTAATCCACCCGAAATCCACCAGATGCATACGATTCCAACTTGTCTACGTAATTTTCTTGTTGTTTAACATTGCTTTCAGAATCGAAGCCTAATAAAGCTACTGTTAAAGTTGATTTCATGTCTGATTGGCTTGGTAACCATATTGCTATTTGCAACACAGAATTGATATGATTGTAGCTATTTCTCCTACGTGCTCGCACTTTACCTGAGCTCCCTACATAGCCAATGAAAAGGCTTTTTGTAATATGATTCAAATTCATGTAACTACTTGTGATGTTAATTGACACGTACCCAACAACCTTAGGATTGTAGAATTCTGGGCACATATTCTGGCCTAAGGACCAGCCATTCTTTTCATTTCTATCCCTAAACTGATGTTTCATGTGGACTAAGCTTCAACTATTTCCAGAAGACTATAACCTACTAGTATCCCCTACTCTGATAGAGCTCTTGGTCCATGTTCACACGTCTGAGACACTCTTCCCTCAATCTACCCCAAGAGATCTCTATCCATTTATATTTATTATTGCTTTTAACATAGAGTAGACCTTCATTAGCTAAGATGTTCACTAATTTGTTGGTTGTTCGATGCACATGAGTGAAACTCAGGGTTCTTATGTTCTTGAAGTGGGATTTAATCCTTTGATAGACTTGCAGAAGCCTCCAATGTCTCAAAACATTTTCCAAAGCTGAGTAATAGCAAATTCTCTTGATCAAATTGATAATCAATTCAGAATCAACTTCATTTATAATGTTATGAAGATTTGAGTCCCTCAGGATTTCTAAGCATTGCTCCAAGGCCATGAGCTCTGTCATATTGTTTGTGGCTTTCACCAAATTACTATGAAAGATGATTTTTATACAACCATTTTCATCCCTTATCACTCTTCCATAACCAGTCATGCTCGGGTTTCCTTTTGAGGCCCCATCAATATTACATTTTAGAAAACCTTGAGGGGGAGATTGTGAGAAATCCTTATCAGCAAATCTATTATTTGCATTTTTTTCCCCTTTGGGGTGAGCCCTTGCATACCCAGCTGAATTAGTATCTGCACATCAGTATCTTTAGGTTGGTTCTTAGGGGGGGTTTTAATGAGACTTCCTACCGTCTCATTGAGCTGTCTTAAAATATGTTCCATGATGCTCTCGAAAGATCCTTTCCTTTTTTTGAATATTCTATTGTTGTGTTCTTTCCAGACATCCCAGATTAGAAATCTTGGAGCTAAACCCATGCTTTGTTAACTGTTTCATTATCAGAGAAATTTTTCCTCCACTTCTTTAAGGTATTGGTAATGCTCCCCATGTCTCTATCTGTTTGTGTGAATATTGAGGCAATCCAATTCCACAATGTGGATGTGAATGGATAGAGGTTGAGAAGGTGATCAATATTTTCTTCTTGTACTTCACATAGCTGGCATTTAGATGGACCAAATACCCCTTTTTTCCTCAAGTTTTCCTAGCTTAGAATTTTTTTATTCTGTACTAACCACATGAACAGTTTGATCTTCATCCAACTTTGCTTTTTCCATAGGTCCTTCCATACCCAATTAGGGTTTGGAAATTCAAGCCCAACGACTATGCGCTTAGCCTCTTTGAGGTTAAAGTTTCCCTCATTGTTATTGTCCCATCTCAGCTGGTTTGAATTTGCTGATATCCGAATCTTTCTCTATTCTAGTATAGATGTTAGAGTTTCTACCTCTTCCTTCAATGGGGAGTCATCGTTGTATTCAAAGTTATTCCATATCCTCCATTTCCCCTCACCTTTTTCTTGATCGCAGAAGTCATTTACTCTAAGTAACCTTTTGCTGTCAGTATCTGTTAGGTCCCTATAATACTAGTGATTAGCCCATTACTATTGTAGTTGTACCTATGGTTGGAATTTCACGGGAAAATTGCCCATCATGGGTTCATTTTCCCTTCAAACACAGGTTAAATAATTACAAAATTGTCAAAAATATGTTTTGAAACCATGAAAACAGGTTAGAAACTCTGAAAAACTTCAAATTTGACAGGCTAGTCTTTTTTGAAATTCCAACCCTGGTTGTACCCCTTATTAATATTGTTGTGCCCCTATTTCCCCCATATTGTTATTACTGGGCCCCATAGAATCCTTCTATTATTATTTTTTTGGCTTTATATTATTATTGTTAGGTCGGCTGGGTTATATTGTGACTCCTTAGACTCCTATATATAGAAAGGAGGTTTTATCATTTGAATCATCCAAGAATTTTTCGTTTATGTAATGTAAAGGACGTTGTCCCCTCGAAGAGGCTGAATTCTAAGGCATTGATCTATCTTTTCTATCTTTTCTTGAGCTGGTTTCATAACATTTGCTATCAGAGCTTTGGATTCTAGGGTTTCGCTCCTTCAAACAGGTCATCGTGGCATTTTCAGTATAACTTTTTTCTGCGATGTTTCAAAAGTAAAAAAGAAAAGCTCATTTCAGAGGACATCACCCTAAATCACAGGTCCAAATTTTAGAGATTTTTCCACTATATTTGCCGAGATATGATCTGAGGAAGTTTGTCTTTTTGCAGAATCTTGAATTACATTCCAAACAGGTGACCTGGGTAAAATCATCATAACATTCTCTCTAAGCATCAGATTGAAATTTCGTAAGAAGGTAGAGAAAGAGGATGGACTGTAGTTTCTTGTATGTATTTTCAGAGCCAAAAATCAAAGCAGGGACACGCGGCACGTCGTACAAGTTCGCTCTACTGAATTAGTCTATAATCAAGTCACTGTGGGAGATTTGGCATAACTCTTCATTGGAGAATCCAATTGGGGTCATATTGGTGGCATTGGAAAAAGGACACGGAGGGCTACCGCAGGTCACAATTTTAGAATTGGATGATCCAAAACTACAAAGATACTTTAGAGGCAATAGCGAGCTCCTACAAAGTGAAAAAATGTGTGTATATTTTTTTAAATGTTTGCTTAAGCTTGGTTTGAAAAATTATTTTGAAGGAATTCAAAGGGCATAGTGAAGCATTATTATCAGTAATTGATGCCCCGAAGAAAGAAAATGGAAAAACCTAGTAGGCGACTTGAAAGCTCTAGCATGACTCATGAAGAAGAGGAAGAAATGCAACATGATATATCAAAATTACGAGACCAAGTGCAACAAGTGTCACTTGCATGAAAAGGTGTAGAAGCTAAGATGAATTACGTGGAAGCTAATATGGATGATTTGAAGATATATTTGAAGATAGACATGGAAGAATTGAAGATAAATATGAATAAGTTGCTACAAGAAAGGGTCACTAAGGGTGAAAGGGTAGTAAAGGAAACTCATGATGAGAACAAAGGAAATGTTAATCATGATTCCACAGACTCTAATGTTGGATCGAAGACCCACCATATTCCAAAAATCAATATGAGGAAGTTTGATGGCAAGGATCCCGCAACATTGATATTACAGATGGAGCAATTTTTCGATCTCAATAATGTTGAAAACACACAAAAAGTACGTATGGCAACTTTATATTTGGAACCAAATCAATTTGTATTGTATCAATGGCTTTTCTGTTGTAAACAATTGATCACTTGGGCAATTTTTATGGAAGAATTGATAGCACATTATGAGGATACAAAAAGCAACACTTTTTGAGCCAATTGATAAGTCTCAAACAAAAGGGTTCAATAATGGAGCACATTGAGGAGTTCCAAAAATTGAACATAATGGTAAAAGATATTCTAGAGGAGCATAGGATTGATGTGTTCATAGGGTCTTTAAAGGATAATATCCAACATGATGTTCGCCTTTGGGAACCTGATTCGTTAGAGAAGACATTCAAGTTAGTAAGAAAAATCGAAAGCAAAATTATGGCAACCAGGAAGCATACCACTCACATCTATAAAGACAGAAGTGTTGTTGCCACTAGTCTTCCACAACCTATAAGGTTGACACCACAACAATTGGAAGAAAATGAAGCAAAAGGGCTTTGTTATAGTTGTGATAGCAAATACACTAAATTTCATAAGTGTGCTGAGAAGAAATTATTCTACATAGATTGTGAAGAGGAAGAAGAAAAGGAGAAAGAAAGGTCAAAAGAAGATGATATACTCTAGGAACAAAGCCTAGATGAATAAAAAATTCATCCAACCATATCTTGTAATGCATTGGTGGGAATTACCACTCCTCAAACCATCAAGATAGAAGGACAAATCAAGAGGAAAAAGGTAATAGTGTTGATTGATTCAGGAAGTACCCACAATTTTATTCATTGTAAGGTAGCAAAAGAATTGAATTGCTTCCTATATCCCCAGCACCAGAGTGTCAAGTGATGGTTGCAAATGGAGGAACAATAAATTGCTTTGGAAAGTGCCATAATATCAAGCTATCTATGGGAGAAAATGTATTGACTAGCCCAATGCTTTCCATTCCAATGGGAGGTGTTGATGTTGTATTAGGAGTCTAGTGGCTACAATCCTTGGGTACAATAGCTTTTAATTTTCTAGAACTTTTCATGGAATTTTCTATGGAAGGAAATGAAGTTGTATCAAGGGGTATTGCAGGGAAACGAGGAAAGATAATCAGCTCTAATGGTATGACAAAGCTTCTAAAAAAGGAACGAAAAGGTGTCATTGCTCAATTATGTTCGCTAGATGTTTCCACATTGGAATCATCTATTTATCCAGATCTCCAAATAGCCTTGGAAAATCATTCCAAGGTATTTGAGACTCCCAATGGTCTCCCACCTATTCGTGATCATGATCATGCTATTCATCTGATTCCAGGAAGTGTTCCTCCAAACATCAGGCCATACAGATATCCCTATGCCCAAAAGAGTGAAATTAAACGTATGGTTGCAAAAATGCTAGAGGCTGGTATAATTCAACCGAGTCAAAGTTCTTTCTCTGCTCTAGTAGTATTGGTGCACAAGAAGGATGGATCATAGCGCATTTGTCCGGATTATAGGGAGCTCAACAAGCTCACTATTAAAGATAAGTTTCCCATTCCTGTCATTGATGAATTACTGGATGAATTGCATGGATCAATTTACTTCACCAAGTTGGATCTTCGTTCAGGATATCATCAAATCAGAATGAAGACTAAAGACATTCCGAAAACAGCATTTAGAACTCATGAGGGTCATTATGAATTTTTGGTCATGCCTTTTGGCCTTACCAATGCACCCTCAACATTTCAAGGTTTGATGAATTCAATTTCAAACCATTCCTTAGAAATTTTGTGTTAGTATTCTTTGATGATATACTAATCTACAACAAGTCTTGGAAGGATCATGTTGAACATGTTGACAGGGTGCTACAACTATTGGAGGAAAAACAATTATATGCAAAAGGATCCAAATGTTTCTTTGGAGTACAAGAGGTGGAATATCTGGGTCATATTGTATCTCATGAAGGAGTTAAGGTAGACACTAGAAAAATTAAAGCCATTAAGGAATGGAGAATCCCCTCATCCATAAAGCATCTGCGAGGATTTCTCAGGTTGACAGGGTATTATCGCAAGTTTGTTAAGAATTATGGGAGAATAGCAGCACCTATAACAACACTATTGAAGAAATATGCATTTTCATGGACTCGAGAAGCAACAAAGACAATCGAACATCTTAAAGAGGCAATGTTCCAAGCATCTGTCTTAGCTACACCAGACTTCACAAAAACCTTTATTGTGGAATGTGATGCTTCAGGAAATGGAATTGGTGCTGTTCTAATGCAAGATGAAATACCCATTGCTTTTGAAAGTCGTCCAATCAAGGGAAAGTTACACAAAGCTATTTATGAGAAGGAAATGTTGGCAATACTCCATGCACTTAAGAAATGGCGACCCTACCTAATGGGAAGACACTTCAAGGTAAAAACGGATCATGATAGCCTTAAATACTTTTTAGAACAAAGATTATCCTCTGAAGAGCAACAAAAGTGGGTCACAAAGATGTTGGGTTATGACTTTGAAATCATCTACAAAAAAGGGAAGCAAAATGTGGTGGCAGATGCACTCTCAAGAAAGGATGAGGATGTGGAAGCATTGTTGTGAGCCATTTCTATTATCCAACTAGATTGGATAAATGAGGCAAGGGGGGAATGGAAGAATGATGAAGAAGTGTGGGCACATATTCGAAAGTTACAACAAGATTCCAGTACGTCGCATAGATTTAGTTGGAAAAATGATTTGTTATGGTACAAAGATCGTTTATATGTCTGTAAGAATTCCCAGCTAAAACAAAAGATTCTTATGGAATTGCACACTTTTGCCTTAGGAGGGCACTCAAGATTTTTAAAAACTTACCACATGGTTAAGAAGGAATTTTTTTGGGAGGGCCTTAAATCAGATATTCAAAATTTTGTGGCAGAATGTTTGGTTTGCCAGCAAAATAAAGTGGAAACAATTAAGACACTGGGTCTATTACAACCTTTATCCATTCGAAGCCAAGATTAGGAGGAGGTTTCAATGGATTTATCACAGTTTTACCCAAGTCTGAGGGAAAGAGTGTCATCATGGTGGTTGTTGACAGACTTACCAAGTATGCACACTTTTGTGCATTATCACATCCATTTACAGCTAGTACAGTCTCTAGTGCATTTATGGAAACAATTCAAAAGCTACATGGAAACCCAAAGATTATTGTAGGTGACAGAGATCCCATTTTCACTTGAAATTTTTGGACCAAATTATCTTCTTGTCTTGGTACTCACTTAGCTCATAACTCATCTTATCATCCTCAATCTGATGGGCAAACTGAGATAGTAAACAAATGTTTGGAAGGATATCTTTGTTGCTTTGTATCTGATAAACAGACATAATGGGTCAAATGGTTGCCTTTGGCTGAATGGTGGTACAACACTTCCTTCCATACAGCAACAAAAATTACCCCATTTATGGCACTTTATGGGTATCAGCCACCATACATCACATCATATTTAAGAGAAAATTCTAAGGTTGAAGCAGTGGAACATCACATCGAACATCAACAACAAGTCCTCCAACTCTTAAAGGATAAGCTCATGTTGGCACATGATGCAGGAGCATCAAGACCATCCTCTTTTGTAAATATGGAATAAAGAGGGGGTGTGGTAATTTTAGTATTTCGTTATGTAAATATTCTTTTTCTAAAAGAATAATTAGGAAAAAATATTGGGATATACCTTCTATGTTTTTCCAAGATAAGAGTGGGAATAAAGCTCAATGTTTTAAATCATTATGTAAAAAGAAGAAAAAGCTTGCTTTTCTAGGAGATAAAGAGAAGTTCTATTCCTTATCTATGTACCCATTATTATTATAAAATAAAGAGTCCGCTGAGCTCTCATCTCGGGAGAGGGAGGAGCGAAAGCTCAGATTGGAGAGGTTTTTTATTGGATGCCGTCAGGTAGTTGGGGAGAAGGCCTAAATGTTGAATATTCGGCAAAGACTAGCGCTGTAAGTAATTGCATTTGCTAATAATAAAGAAAACAATGTGTTCTCAGAATTGAGTGGTTCCATTTGTGGAGTGGTTTATATAACTGAGTTGTAAATTGAGAGTGCACGTTTATTAATATTTGGGTGTGTGAATCATTGTTTATGAGTTAAAATGCAACATTGTTGAAGACTGAATACTTGAATCGAGCGCTGAACCTTGATGTTTGAATGTGCTTGTTTAATTCGTTGTTTTGGTCGAAGAATGAATTGTCAGTGCACTACAGTGCCCATGTTTGGTTGATCATGATCTCGAAGTGGAAGTGTCGGGATAGACATTCGTTATCAAGCAGAGGAGAATTATGTTTACACAGAGGAGTGATGGCGTCGTTTGATGTTTTGGTTCGATTAAGTGATATTGCGCGGAATGTTGTAAACTATCAACCATTTGAATTCATTAATAAGACCACCATTAGTTAACCGTTAGTTTCATATGTTATTGTAAACTGTCACTTAATCATTTCAATTACCGAGCATTTCATTCGAGAGAAATATAGAGGCGTGACTATGGTTTTCGGATAGATATGTAATATCATCCAGGATTTGTTAATCGCACGATAATGGTTTGGTTAATGAATTTACAGTTTGGCAATGGTGCTACAGAGGTACAAATCTCGGCATGAATTCCAGCTCATGCATGACTGCATGCGAAGTAAATTTCAATTAGGTATGCGCAGTAAAAGTTTAACCTTTTGTTTTCATGTGGATATTTTGTCTCTATGATTGAATCTGCTTGGAGCGTTTCTTCATGTTTCTTGGCATTGATTGATGGTAGTGAAGAAAGGGTTATTGCAGCATTGGATGTTGTTGGACTATTTAAAGTCAGAGTTTAATGAATACCCTGTTTTATGTTTATGAATGGAGACTGCCAGAGTATGATGTCGCCCAGATTGGAGTGTTAGTTGGGCAGTGACTTAGATGCATTTTTAAATTCTTAGTCAAAGTAAAATCCTAGGAATATTGCAGGTAGGCTGCCCTGCATCAAGTGGGATCCAGGCATACACAAATTCCAACACATGATCAGGAGATCATGATTAATTTTAAGGATGGGTGTATGATGGAGGAGCATCAAGACCCTCTTCATATCTAAATATGGAATAAAAAGGGGGGTGTGATTATTTTAAATATTTTGTTATTTTTAATAAAATAGGGAGTGTTTTTAGGCATAAAAGCAATAGATGGGGATAAGGAAGGCTTTTCTATTTTAGAACAGGGAAAAAGATGGGAAAAAGCCTCAAGATGCTTTTTACCTTGTGTATGCATTGCATGTATACACTTAGAGCTTTTAGTTGGGTGATTCTAGATCATGCTTAGTTTTAATAAATTAGGAATGTTGAGGCATTGAGGATCAGAGAGATAGACTGTGAAAAGTTTCTGGTTGGGAGCCTTTGGCCAAATTGTGAGGGCCATGAACATTGAAGATCTGGCTATGAAGAAAATTGTAAGTATTTATTTGCATTTATTAATATAAGGACAGTGTGGTTCAGAACTATATGATATTGTGTGAAATCGTGGATTACAAAATTGACTGTGCCTTATTCAAAATTGTGAAGTTGACAAATCGACCTCTGTGGATCAATTCCTGGAAACCGAATTCTGATTTGAAGTTTCAGCCACTTCCACATGGCACTGTTGTTGACATTTGATATATATCAATCTATGTATTAATATATTTGCATTTGATATATAAGTCTGTGGATGTATTTACATATATATAAACCGTTGTGGCGCAACGGGCATGTAAACGTCCATAACTCTGTGCAATCTCTTTATAATACATGTGTGGATCTATCTACTGTGTGTTAATTAGACAATATCTTATTAATTGGTGCATGCGCGAATCTACTGGGGTCGGAGATCTGAGCCTGTTTGAGAATTGTGAGCGTGTGATTGCATATATACATATGTAAACTGTGGAGCAGATGCTGTTTGTGCACATGGAAAAGCAGGAGCGCGGGGTTGCAAATTTGGAGCGGGTATAAACAGTGTTTAATTTCGGAGCAGAGGAGCGCGGAGGATTTATATGGTTCCCATTATAATTGTTGTGCATATGAAACGGTATGGAGAGCCAGCGAATCAATTTAGTTGATATATATATTGGAATAGGAACAACATGGTATTTGGTGGTATAGTGTTTGCCTGTGCGCACATATTTCTATTGCGATTGGGATTTTAAAATTCGCAGAAGTAAACATCCTATTTAAGGGAGATAATTAACGATGTTTATGGGATGAGTTTGGAAAGTTTGAATGAAAGCTATGTAGGAGGTTGGAGAGGTATTAAAAGGTCTTGGTTTTGCAGGGTGAAGGAGGTCTACCTTGGCATCAAGTGGTATCAGAGCGGGAATAGTTTCCTTTGAAGGTTCAAGTGTTTTTTTTTGGTTAATTGCATCTGATGATTTTTCGGACACATAAGTATTGATCTACAAGAATAGTGAAGAAATATCACGGGAAGAAGGAGAAGTGAATGTGGCAGAACCTGAAGATTCAACAGAGGTTGAATAAAGTTGCAGATGAGGGAAGCCTACAGGAGCAGTGGAGGATGCTCAAAAGGTTCCAGCAGAGGACCAATGATTACCAAAAGGCCAGATCTTGAGGGAAGGATTGGTGAGGTAAGTGGCCGCAAGAGAGGTTGATGTGGCAGAGGCTTCATGCAGCTCATAGGGGAGCAAATTATGGCGATGGAGAAGGCTACTAAAAGTCATAAAGGAGAGAGAATAGGTTCAAAGAAATGCCACAAAGATGAGGTGAATGGTGGAGATCGAGAAAGAAAGATTGCAGAAATAAAGGCACAGTTACAGGTACTGGAAGAACGACTGCAAGAGCAAGAAAATCAAAAAGGAAAATGGATCTTTCCACTGAAGGGAAAGAGAGTGATTTGGCGACAGTTGCAGAGGAGGTTGAGGCAAATTATGATTGCCTTGGTGAGAAAGGGACTTAGAATTCTTGTGCCAGAGATGAAATTTGAAAATCCCACATGTAGATTGGTTCAAAGGAAACTGTTGAAGGAAGAAGTGAGGACTAAAAATACTTGCAGTTTAAAAACTGATGAGTTGTGTATGTTTGCAGGTGATGTGATTACAAGTGTTGAGGAGGATGTGCCATCTTGTGAAACTGTTATAGCACAAGAGGAAGTTCTTGTAGATGCGGAAGAAGTGAATCAGTCTGAAGCACAGATAAAGGAAGTAACAGTTGATACTGAAATTTTATGTATGTATGCAGGTGATGATGAGGTGCTTTAGCGATGCTACAGAGAGATTGCATTGTTAGAATATTGGTTGGAGAATCCACAGTATGACAGGGAGATTGCAGAAGAAAGAGGCCAGTGCAGTGAACCAGAAGAAAAAGTTGCAGATGAAGTTGCAGATGAAATCGCAGGTGATGAGCCAAAGCATGTTGCAGAGGGGCAGGAAGTTTGGGAGGTAGCAACATCTATGGGGATAGCGGCAGCAACAACTGAGACAACAATGGTAGCAGCAGAAGAGGCACTGATGCCTTATGTTTTTTATTCTAACAATTGGTTTGTGATTACAGGTTTTATTGAAGAAGCTGGAGAAAGTCTACTAGACAAAGAAATTAAAATGATGATGCGGAGGATGATGAAGGAGTCCTGGAAGAGACCAGCACCAGTGAAGCAAGAGAGGAGAAGTAGCAAAAAGAAGACAATAGAAGATTTCAAGAGTGCAGCCAGTGGAGCGATGCAGCATAAGGTGTGGAGACTTGGAGAAGAACAACAAACAAAAGCAGCAGCAAATGATGACTTGCAGCACAAAGTGTGGGATCCAGGCATACACAGAATCCAACACATGATCAGGAGATCATGATTAATTTTAAGGATGGGTGTATGGTGCAGGAGCATCAAGACCCTCTTCATATGTAAATATGGAATAAAAAGGGGGGTGTGATTATTTTAAATATTTTGTTATTTTTAATAAAATAGGGAGTGTTTTTAGGTATAAAAGCAATAGATGGGGATAAGGAAGGCGTTTCTATTTTAGAACAAGGAAAAAGATGGGAAAAAGCCTCAAGATTATTTTTACCCTCTGTATGCATTGCATGTAGACACTTAGATCTTTTAGTTGGGTGATTCTAGATCATGCTTAGTTTTTATAATTTTGGAATGCTGAGGCATTGAGGATCAGAGAGATAGAGTGTGAAAAGTTTCTGGTTGGGAGCCTTCGGGCAAATTGTGAGGGCCATGAACATTGAAGATCTGGCTATGAAGAAAATTGTAAGTATTTATTTGCATTTATTAATATAAGGACAGTGTGGTTTAGAATTATATGATATTGTGTGAAATCGTGGATTACAAAATTGACTGCACCTTATTCAAAATTGTGAAGTTGACAAATTGACCTCTGTGGATCGATTCCTGGAAACCGAATTCTGATTTGAAGTTTCAGCCACTTCCACATGGCACTGCTGTTGACATTTGATATATATCAAACTATGTATTAATATATATCTGCATTTGATATA
This sequence comes from Pinus taeda, assembly GCA_000404065.3. Lineage (NCBI taxonomy): Eukaryota > Viridiplantae > Streptophyta > Pinopsida > Pinales > Pinaceae > Pinus > Pinus taeda. The sequence continues at coordinate 27,303 of APFE031392649.1, read as the reverse complement.
TAAGTCTGTGGATGTATTTACATATATATAAACCGTTGTGGCGCAACGGCCATGTAAACGTCCATAAATGTGTGCGGTCTCTTTATAATACATGTGTGGATCTATCTATTGTGTGTTAATTAGACAGTATCTTATTAATTCGTGCATGCACGAATCTGTCGGGGTCAGAGATCTAATCCTGTTTGAGAATTGTGAGCGCGTGATTGCATATATACATATGTAAACTGTGGAGAAGATGCTGCCTATGCGCGTGGAAAAGCAGGAGCACGGGGTTGCAAGTTTGGAGCAGGTATAAACAATGTTTAATTCCGGAGCAGAGGAGCACAGAGGATTTATAAGGTTCCCATTATAATTGTTGTGCATATGAAATGGTATGGAGAGCCAACGTATCAATTTAGTTTATATATATATTGGAATAGGAACAGCGCGGTATTTGGTGGTATAGTGTTTGCCTGTGTGCACATATTTCTATTACGATTGGGATTTTAAAATTCACAGAAGTAAACATCCTATTTAAGGGAGATAATTAACGATGTTTATGGGATGAGTTTGGAAAGTTTGAATGAAATCTATGTAAGAGGTTGGAGAGGTATTAAAAGATCTTGGTTTTGGAGGGTGAAGGAGGTCTACCGTGGCATCAGCACATAATAGAATGAAACAACAGGAAGATCAACATCGCAGTGAAAGAAGTTTTGATGTAGGTGATTGGGTATTCTTAAGGCTACAACCATATAAGAAAATGTCCCTCAAGAAAGCTAAGAAGGATAATAAATTATCACCAAAGTATTATGGTCCGTACAAGGTGTTGCAAAAGATTGGTACTGTGGCATACAAATTAGAGCTTCCTGCAGCTTCTCAATTGCACCCAGTTTTCCTTATTTCATGTTTAAAGAAGGTTATAGGTGATAAGCTCTGAGTTCAAACAATATTTCCATAACTTGATGAGGAAGGAAAAATTATATTGGAACCAGAAGTAGTCACAGAAACAAGAACTTGATAGCTACGAAATCGATCAATTTCAGAGTATCTTATCAAGTGGAAGAACTTATCTGAATTTTATACAGAAGCATCAAGAACTACTCAAGCGTTGAGGATGACACTTTTTTGAAGGAGAGGGGAATGTTGGGTGCCTATAATACTAGTGATTACCCCATTACTATTGTAGTTGTACCCCTTATTAATATTGTTGTGCCCCTATTGTCCCCATATTATTATTACTGGGCCCCATAGAATCCCTCTCTTATTATTTTTGTGGCTTTATATTATTATTGTTAGGTCAGCTGGGTTATATTGTGACTCCTTAGACTGCTATATATAGAAAGGAGGTTTTATCATTTGAATCATCCAAGAATTATTCATTTATGTAATGTAAAGGAGGCTGCCCCCTTGAAGAGGCTGAATTCTAAGGCATTGATCTATATTTTATATCTTTTCTTGTGTTGGTTTCATAACAGTATCGTTCTTGATATTTTCAAATTATTCTCTTAATGAATTGCGTTCTTGTTGCCACTTATCCTCCCAAAACCATGCAAGGTTTCGATTTCTAATTTCCCAGAAACTGTGTTTTTGAACAATGTCTCTATTCTCCCAAGATTTGTTCCAAATGTGGGAGCCTTTGATGATCCCAGACATTCTAATGTGATCCCTATCTTGCCAATTGTTTGCATATTTCTATTTCCAAATTTGGGCCCAAGGGGAAGTTGAATCTTTTATCTATCTCCACCATAGTTTTGCCCCCAAAACTTTGTTTAGCACTTCAGGATCATCTAATCCCAAACCTCCATGTGAATTAGGCTTACAGATATTTTCCCAGGCTACCAAGCCCCATTTTTTTCTTCCCCTTTGCCCCAAAGAAAATCTCTTTGGATATTTATGCATAGTTGCATGACTCCTTTAGGTGCTGGAAGGACTGAAAACATACATATGGGAATAGTTTGTAGTGCCAATTTTGTGAGCACTAGTCATTGTGCTAAGTTCAAAGACCTACTTGTCAATTTCCATATTTTGTCTTGTAGCTCATTAATCATAGGTTCCCAAACCATCTTGCTCAAAGGTTTGTTAGTTAGCGGTACTCCTAGATATTTGAAGGGTAGCATATCTCTTTGAAAGCCTAGAATTCTAGATATATTTATCTGAATAACAATGTCATTACTGAAAAATAAAATCTTTGTTTTGGTAAGGCTTACCTCTATGCCCGAAGCCATTGAAAAGTATTTCATGATTTTTTTGTAGGCTATAGCTTCCTTGACCGTAGGTGCTCCCTGTAGCATAGTATTATCCACAAACTGTTGATGGGTCAAAGCATCTGCGTTCATGGTGAGTTTGAGACACTAAATTTTTCCTTCTGCTTTGGCAGATTTGATAGCTTTGCCTAGCCCTTCCATCATGAGAATAAAGAGGAAGGGTGAGAGAGGATCTCCTTGTCTGAGACCTCTCGTCAGATTAAAGGGCTTGGATGGTGAACCATTTACCAGGATTGAAAAACTAGAGGTAGTTACAAGGGTCATCACCCATCTTACCCAGTTATGGTCAAATCCATATGCTATAAGAACTCTCTTTATGTAAGCCCAACTTATCTTATCTTAAGCCTTTTCTAGGTCAAGTTACATAATCATTCCCGCCTGCCTATTACTTATAAGTGAGTGAACCACCTCGTGTGCTTGAATGATATTGTTTAGAATCTCTCTGCCTTCCACAAACCCAGTTTGTTCCTCAAATACGAGAGTTTGGGGAAGGGGTTTAAGCCTGTTGGAAATAATTTTGGAAATTATTTTATACACCACATTGCATAATACTATTGGTTTAAATCTATCTGGTGTCACAGAATTATCCTATTTTGGAATTAAGGATATGGAAGAGGTATTGAGCACCTTCAAAACAGTTCTATTTTTCCTCGAGTCCTCCACCACATCGAGGATATCGTGCTTGATTAATCCCCAACATGCTTTAAAGAAGTCAACATTAAAACCATCCAAACATGTTGCCTTCCCATTTTGCATTTCTTTGATGACTTCATTCACCTCCTCTTCATTCACAGACCTGTTTAGATTGTAATTGTCTTCTCGTTTCACAAGCTTAGGAACGTGCTTTGTAAAGTCACTAATAAATTATGATCTGTCTAAGAAAGGTTCATCTACTATGCCTTGGAAATGTTTAACCAGCTTAGCTTCTATTTCTTTGTTGGTATCAAGTTGATTCCCTTAAGAATCTTTGATTTTTGATATCGTATTATGAGACCTATGATCCATGGTAGATTTGAGAAAAAACCTTGTGTTCCTTTCTCCTTCTTTTAAAAATTGTACCCTTGATTTCTGTTTCCAGAATATCTCCTCTTGTTTCGATAATTCTTCCCATTCCCATTGATGGTAGTCATCTTATTCCTTTCTTTCCCCATTGAAGCCATCTGTAATGAGGATCTGGTTAATTTCATGTAGCTTTCGTGCTGCCACTTTTTTGGCTTCAAAAATGTTGCAAACTCATTCTTATTCCAATCTTTAAGCTTGATTTTGATATATTTCAATCTTTAAAGTAGGAGGAACATTTTAGTGCCGTGTACCTGCATATCCTCCATCCACCATTTTTCCATATTGCTGATAAAGTCGAATGCGTGAACCAAATGTTTTTAAACCTGAAAGGTTTGTTTCATGGAGTTCCTATAAAGGACACTTCAAGTTGAAGAGGCCAACGATCTGAGCCACTAAAAGGTAGTATTATCGCTGACAATTCAAGGCTTGTTAGGATAAGGTCCTCCGAGATAATAAATCTGTCTAGTTTTGAGGCCACCTGAGACTGTCGTCCCCTTTCATTATTCTAGGTAAAGATGCCATTACTTATCTCTATGTCTACTAGCCTGATATTGTTTATAAAATTCTAAAATTCTATGGGGTCTCTGCCTAGTTATATGGTTCCACCTTTTTTTTCTGATAGTGACCTAATCATATTAAATTCCCCTCCAAAAATCTAGGGGATGCCCGAATGTTTGTCTCTTAGATACTCCAGTGAAGTAAGAAGTCTTAGCTTGTCTTCAGGCTTATGTGGACCATAAAAATTTGTAATTAAATAAACTTCCTTGTCCCCCAAAGGTTGAATAACCACTGATAAGTAGTTCCTAGATGCTTCAACATCTAGGATTCCTATTTTCGGAGAGTTCCAAAGTGTGAGAATTCCTCCGGCTATTTTTTCTGCTTTGACTTCTAGATATTCATATTTAGTCAACCATTTGCTATGAATTTATCTTATTTTTTCTACTGAACATTTTGTTTCCTAGATAAAAATCATATCTGGTTTTTCTTCTTTCATTCTATTGCTAAGATTTCATTGCTTCCTTTTACTCCCTAGACCCCTAATATTCCATGTTGTGAGCTTCATTAAGAAGTATATGTAAATGAGTAACTAGTTAGGTCTTTCATCTTACCTTAATCAATCATGAGTTTTCCACACTCTATCGGTAGCTCTTTCTATTTTTTCCTACCTCTTTTCCTACGTGGGTTCCTAGGAGTTAGTCCCGATGCTGCCTCCATTGTTTTCACCCCTTCATTGTCCTGACTATCGTGGTTTCTTTTGACTCCCAAAACTTTTGCCGAAGTTCTCCATAGGAACAACTGTTGCACTCTATTGAATTCCTCTTGTGGTAGTGAATCAATTCCTTTGGTAGTTCCCTACTCCAGGAACTTTTCAAGATCTAGATGCTTCCTATCAAGAATATGCTATAGTTCATGATCCTTTGTTCCCACCTTGCTCGAGTTCATCTCTTGGTCCCTATCAAGTTCCATAGTGTTCAATAGATCCTCTTTTTGTTGGTTGTTGTCATGTGTGTCCTCCATACTCTCTTCCTTTTCCTTCTCCACAGGGTTTACCTCTAGAGTCTGATTTGTGTTATCGTGCTCTTCTTCTTCTTTTAGTACCTTGTACCTATTCTGACTTGGCTGCTTTGCCTCATTGATTTTCTTTTGGTACTTTCTCCCTCCTTTACCTCTGTTTCCTACTTTGTTAAAGCTTTTAGTTTGTTTCCCTAAGGTCGCTTTAGTTTTTCTTTCCATTTTGTTTAAGGGGAAATCCCTGAATAGATGCCCATGTTCATGGCACTTGCGGCATCTGAAAGGAACATGCTCATAGTCCACCTCTTGTACCCATTCTTCATAAAAAACTTCCAAAATTACTTCATCCAGTAAAGCTCTAGAGAGGTTCATCTCTACACAAATTTAAGCAAAGGGGGTATAATTTCCCCACCTAATGGCCTCTAATATTTTAACAAAGTGCCCTAGTTTATTTCCTATTGCTTTTAATGATTCTGGCTGCCAGTAATCTAGTGGTAAGGAGTAGAGACTTACCCAAACCGAGACCAAAGTGAATGTCTCGTGCTCTGAGTCAAAATTCATACTGAAGGCTACATATAGAGGCCTGCAGCAGAATATAAGTAGGGCCCTCCTTCAAAAACCCTGTCTTTATATTCAAAGTTTGTAAAAACTATAGTGAAGAAACCCTTTGATCCAGGTGCAGTTCTATATCCACCTTAAGTTTCCAATGATTCTTTATCCTTGTCTGTAAAGCCTTCTCCATTGGCCATAATCCCATGAATTTACAAATGACTATGTAAGTCACCATGTGTTCCCTATACACGTGTAGTGCTAGATCACTTAACACCACTCTAGGTGCGATAGTTGCCCTAGGCTTACATGGTTGAGTTCGATTTTTGGTATCCACATTCTGATTTTCTCCTTCTATTCTTTTTTCTTTTCTGACTTCTTTCTATGTATTTTCCTACCCCTGTGTACCTATATTTTCCTATTTTCCTCCTCCTAAAATTATGGTTTCAGCCTCCATATGTTTCTTGAATCAATTGGAGATTTCCTAACTATAGGAGGGAGTGGAATTCCTCCCCTCTTGCCTCTCCATGGTGCCCAACACTTAACTTCTAGTGCAAACCCTAGCTCTCTCCACCATCCTCCCTCTCATATCAAAATCACACACATGAATCATCTTAATTTTTCATTTCTTATTTCAGTAATATTTTTGAATTTTTAAATTATAAATAAATAATTTAATTAACAAAATTTCTTTTGGTAGAAATCATATAGGAGAAAATTTTGCAATGTGATGCAGTTCATGGCACAGGGTTAACAGAGAGCGATGTAGAGAATGAAAAAATAAAAAAAAAATCTTGTTTTTGATCGTTTATTTATTTATTTTTAGTCTCATTTAATTATTATTTTTGTTATAGGATATTGACTCATTAATCACAGCTTGAATCATAAATGTATAAACTCTATTCCCTATCTTTTGTTTTGTTGACTTGGATTGCTTTTCTTCTTATTATTGTTTATGGTTTCATATATATATATATATATATATATATATATATATATATATATATATATATATATTATATATATAATATTATATATATATTATATATTATATATATATAAATATTATATATATATATATTCTTTTAATTTTTATCTTTTATTTTCTTAATAATTATTATAAATTATAATATTACTATTCTTAAACTAGTCGTTATAGGAATATTATTTGATCTTAATAATCATTATTAAAATATTAATTTTCATGAACTCGACATATATATATATATATATATATATAATTATTTTTACCTCCTTTTTTATTGCTTTGTTTTAATTTTAGTCTTGTTTAATTATTATTTTTGTTATTTACTTATTTTTATTTTTTGACTTTGTTATTTGGTTGACTTAGTTTGTTTGTTTCTTATTTATTTTAAGTTATATACGTTTTTAATTTATTATTATATTATTATTATTATATTTATCTTAATTTATAATATTATTATTGATAAATTCTTTTGGATTAATCACATCATGAGTTTTGAGTTGATGTTTCAAACTATCTAACGTGGTTCATCATCAAAACAAAGGTGATGATGATTAGTCACATTAGATGGTTCCTCCACCAAAAGCTCATGATGTGATTAATCCGAAAGAATTTATCAAAATCAATATGGATCACAAAAGTCTAAAATCAAGAAATATTATTATTCTTAAACTAGTTGTTATAGGAACATTATTTGATCTTAATAATTATTACTAAAATATTATTATAATATTATTATTCTTAAACTAGATGTTATATTAGTCGTTATAGGAATATTATCATTATTAAAATATTAATTTTCATAAATTAGTTGTTATATGAGCTTTTGGTCTCTATGCCACTCTCTATTTAAACCTAGGCTATGATCTGAATTTTCATCTAGTGACGATGAACCACACTAGCTATGCATCTTATAATGATGAACCATATTAACTCATTCCAAATACATCAACAAAATTTTCTAGTATATGATTTCTAAAAAAAAAACTCTTCTTCATATAATATAATATAGATCATACAAACTTATATTCAAGAAAAAAAATAATAATAATAATTTTTAAATATCTGAAAAACTAATAAATTAACAAATGCAACGTATTCATTAGAACAATTTGAAGTAACATAAAAATTCCATAACACCCTGGGAATCAAATTATGTATATATAATATCAAGTGTGGATTGACGTATTTCATGTCATGAGCAGGGTTGGAATTTCAAAAAAGACCAGCCCGTCAAATTTGAAGTTTTTCAGAGTTTCTAACCTGTTTTCATGGTTTCAAAATAGATTTTTGATAGTTTTGTAATTCTTTAACCTCTATTTGAAGGGCAAATCACCCCATGACGGGCAATTTGCCCGTCAAATTCCAACCCTGGTCATGAGTAGGCCCATTTGAGTGAATGTCACAATTTGTAAGATTACGATTCATGTATTTTTTTAAAAATTATAATTATATATATAACTCAAGTTTATTTTGCAATTTATTTATTTTAATTTAGATTAATGGTTTGATATAAAGTTAATTTTTATAGTTATAATTATATTTTTAAGAGAATTTATGTGTATCTCAACACCATCTACATAACTAATTACGATGATTTGAACCTCCAATCACATTCATAACTACATTTTTAACATAATTTGTGTATCCCAACTCAATCCATGCAACTAATCCACACAACTAATGAGGAGGATTTGAAGCTCCAAATACATACTTCAAAAACTTCATATCAGTTTGTTGAGCTTCCCTAGAAGACTATTTTATAATATTGAAGATGTGGTTGTTTGCTTACATACTTCACAAACTTCATATCAGTTTGTTGAGATTCACTAGAAGACTATTTTATAATATTGAAGATGTGGTTGTTTGCTTATAAAATATTTTATTTAAAAGTAAATAAATTATATATATAATTTATTTAGTAATTATTTTATTTCCTTTTATTTTTGAAATTACTTAAGTATACACATTACATTTATTATATCAAAATTTGTCATTGTGATTTATGGCAATTGAATTTGGATCTAGAGGTTTCATTCATTCATCCCAACCACGTGGAATAATCTCAATTAACAAAATACTAATATTTTCCATAACTTACATTTTAGTAAATAAATAATAAAAATAAAAATAAAAATATCACCATAATAAATTACTAATTTTTCTCTTACCTTCATTACACATGCATAAAAATTATGTGAGACTTTTTTTTATAGATGTATAATGATTAAATAACTTAAGTGAGTGTAGTTGCAAGGAGGATGGTAATTTCTATCTATACTAATGAATTTGTTGTAGGGATTGTAGTTAAACCAAAGTTGTCCTCATATAGAAAAGAACTTATGTTTCTTAGCCACCACCATATAGTTTTCAACTAAGATAATTTGGAGAGAACATGTCAAGAATATCATAGTAGATTAGTTTTTTTTAGGCTGGAGGGAATCATTAAAGTGGAGAGGGATGAAATGGAAAATAGATAGTTTTCCAGTAGCCTATGACATAGGTAGAGTAAAGAGGATATACCTCATTTGGGAATATGATATATATATATACATCTACTATTTTTTTTCTTAATCCTAAATTAAAATATTATACTAATAAATTTTGCATTTGGGGCAATCACATTACATTAGAATTACAAAAATCAGCCTGTAGACCCATCAACTACCAATTATACATAGTGCCAATAATGTTTACATAGATTTAAACAAAAAAAAGAATACATTGTAGGTATGCATAGTGAATACATAACAAAAAGACCCTTAACATCAAATAGAGTAGAACTTCCATGCAATGATTATAATGACGTCGAAGAATACCATTCCTGTTAGGAGCCTACTTGATCTAAAGTAGGAGATGATACATTTAAATCTAGAAAGAAAAATCCCAAAACCATTATGAAAACAAACTATAGAAATGGAAGAATGGTTACCCATAGTAGTATCATGTTGTAGCTTTTCAATTTATGTTTGAAAGATACTTATCTCGTCTTCCACTCTCTAAATTTTTAGCTTCTAGTTAATTAACATGTCCATAGTGGAAGCAATACATGTAATAAGTTTCTTAAATTTTTTTTTATAGGATGGGAAGATATTTTTAAAAGCATACTCTTAGTAGAAGCTCACTTCCCTAAACCCCTATCAAAGAGGTGCACCTATAAAATTTTCTTCAGCTAAGCATGAGAGACATATAAAGGGATTGAATAAAGAGATATGAGGAAAAATTATCACACGAAGAGATGAAAATAACCCCTAATTCACATCCCTATATCTCAAAAAAAAAAATCACCTACATTCATAATAATTTCCCTTATAAGCACCAAAATAGTACCATATATAAATAGAGATGGCTCTTCATGAGTAACATGAATGTCACCGCCACCAATAGTAGGGAGGAAAGAGTGTAAGCTCTAACATAATAAGAAAAATGAGATAGAAAAAGTAAATACTTCATTCTGGTAGAGAGAAAATAATTCCTTACCACCCTTTCCCTTGAGCCATTGACTCTAGCACCTTCTCGCCCATCGAGTTCCCATGTCCTTTCCTAACAAGGAACCAAAATTACTAGAGCAAATTTGTCAACTCAACATGGAAAACCTCAAACAAAAATCATCATCGAAGGATGGAGCCCTCCTACAATTTCACACACTATGTCCCAAGCCTTAGAGAGTCACTATCCTTGCATGGGGAATATGGAAATTTCACCCTTGGGAGCTCAATTTTACTACAAGTTTCCATGAGGGGGGGATTCCATCTAGCTTGCAGCATCCCAATTAAAAACCTCCCCTAAAAAACTTTACATAGGAAGGTACCATGCCCTAATTTTCATTACAAATTGAAGTCTATTTTCCTCGTATAAAAAATTGAAAATAACATGGCTCACACAAAGTTCATCCTTGAGAACACTCATATAACTAATGCACCTCCTAGTTTCCCGTAGTGATCAGGGGCTTATGTCCCAAGTGTCGTAAAATGCTCAAAAATGAAAGTGCTCAAAACTAGTTCAAACCTGAACGAATAGATAGAGATTGTCCTCCTAATTCTAGTGCCATAAACGGTTTGAAAAATGGTCAACATATGAGAAAGTTATGCCAAAACAAAATCGCCCAATAACCCTTAATTTTTGAATTAAAAAAAAAAAATAAAAGAAAATATTCCAAGGAATATTCCTTTTGGGCAGCGAATCAGAAACTGCCACATGGCAGGCTCAGAAGCTTCCACGTGGCAAGGTGACATCAGCAGGTGGGCACATTTCCAAAGTTTTTGGTTGAATGGAGTATTGAACTCGCGACCTACAATCCACAAGTTCCACGCCTTACCAACATGCCATGCGGATAGGTCTTCTTTATGGCATGGGATAAACTATTCATAAGCTTTGAAATAGGTTGAAGCGGGGCCCAAGGGGGTGATCCCCTAAGGGCCAGCCCCCGCATACATATGACCACAGGATTAAACCATGGGCCTAAACCCTTAACCGCCGACACGGAATCCGATACAAACCTCCAGCCACTTATCTCGGTCACATGCACGCCAAATGTGCAGTTAACTAACGGTTAAGTTGGCGGATTTTTTGATGGAGCGCCAAATTTGGGTGGTCCTGCCATAATTGGTGGACCTATCTGGACCTCCACTACAGTTAGCTGGAGTTTTTCAAGGGCAACTGGCAGTTGGGAATAAATGGCCATAACTTTGGCTAGGAAAGTCCGTTTTGAACGATTTTTGTTTTTATTTTGGGTCTCTTCAACCTTCTAAAGCCATTGGGATAGGTTTTACAACCATTTGAGGTCATTTGTAGAGGTTTTGGTGCCGTGAAAGTTATAGGAGCGACTAGGGCCCATTATTGTGAGAGCTGTATAGGGTTGCAAGTATCTATTGGAGGTGAACCAGTATTCAATCCTAAAGGATTCAAGTGTTTTGAATCCGTTTTTATAGTCTATTCCACATGTATAGGCTTTTATTCAGTTGTATATTCATTTTGAGCATTTAATTAAAATGAGGACAGGCCCCTTTGGGAGCCTTGGACCCAGCAAACGTAGCCTAGGAGGGGTGAACTGCTTTATCAACTTCTTTTGCATCTATGGTTGATTTATTTTGTAGAACAAATTCATTTTAGTGGGTTAAACAGTAAAAGGAAATAATTCTGCTATACTTAAATGGGTCATGAAGAGCTGAAGATTTCATTTGTTTTTTTACTGCAAGACATGGACATCTTTTAAAAATGTTTATTACTAAATTGAATACCTTGGAAACCATTTACAAGTAGTTTCAAATACAGATCAAGTTGGTATTAGAGCCTATGTTTTTGTTTCTTTGTATCAAAAGCAGTGAAATAAGTTATAGACAGAGCCTAAAATGAGCCAGGAAGCCTTCAAAATGCTCTTGTTATACAATTGCAAATTAGATAAACGCTCTTTCAGTCAATCTCTGGTGTAGTTGTCTTTTGATTGTTTTTGTGCAAAGATCTTCTAACTGTCTTGCAAGTATTGATGCTTACCAGGTTGAAACTTAAAAGAGGGGAAGGAGAGTTGACTAGAGAACGAGAAAATCCTCAATCAAGGAAGGCCACAGAGCCATCACCTCCACCTTCAATTTCACCCTCAAGAGTCTCAGCAAAAGCTTCAAGAATGCATGAACAAGAAGGAGAAATTCCTGGAAACATGGATCCAAAAGAAGAAGAAAGAGTCTTCAGAAAGGCTTTCCTGGACCTCACTGAAATGGTGAGGACATTGTACCAAGAAAGAAATGAGAAATTGGTTGGAGAAGGGTCCAAACATCCACATGAAGGAGAGGGATCTTTACGAGGTAAGAAGGATGAAGATCATTCCAAGAAAGGACATGGAGGTAATGGTGATCCACCACCCCCATCGTCACCTCCTCCCTCTTCATCCTCGTCTTCTTCTTCTATGCATAAGCATAGATCCTTTGGAAAAATTCCTTTTTTGAAGCTTGATGTAAAATTCGAATTACCTATGTTTAATGGTGAAGTGAATGCAGAAAAGCTTGAAAACTGGATTAGGCAGTTGGAAGTTTACTTGAGGATCCAGAATATGCATGATGATGCCGCAAAGATTTAGTTGACTTCTTTGAGAATGGATGGAGCAGCATTGGTCTGGTGGGAGGCCAAGACCAAAGAGGAGATCAAGAAATTTGGTAAGGTTACCTTAACATGGACTGAATTTCTGTTAGCCATTAAAAAACAATTTTATCCTCTTTCTCACATGCAGAAAGCCATTATGAACTGGAAAAATTTCAGACAACTTAAGGGTCAGAGTGTCCAAGACTACACCCAAGAATTCAGGAGAAGAGCTCTTTTGTTAGGGGTAGATTTATAGACCCAGGAAACCTTGCTGAAATATATTGGTGGCTTGCATAGCTACCTTAGACACACCATCTTGATGTTTAACCCTACTATCCTTCATGAGGTTTGTGTCCAAGCTACCCATTTAGAGGCAAGGGGAAAAAACACATTTGAAGAGGGTAGAAACAAGCCCACCAAGGGGAAAAACAAAGAGAAAACCTCCAAGGGAAAGGGAAAAAAGAATGCATCTTTCAAACAAGAGAGTGAGAAAGTGATATGTAAACATCTTTATAAACCATATCATGAGGAGAAAAACTCTTGGAAATTACATCTTGAAAAAAGACCTCAATTTAACAAATCCAAAGGGAAACAGAAAACTACTGCTACTACATATACACCACAAGATTTAGCGGATGATTCAGGTGATGAAACCAAAATTGCAGCCATGGGTTTGAAAAGCTTGAAGGGAAAATAAATTTAAATTCAATCCATCACTAGTACCTCAAACTGTCATGTACAAGCTACTAATGAGGAAGAAAGAATTGTACTGTTTCATGTGAGGGTGATTTCAAAACATACTAAGATTGACACACTTTTTGATAGTGGGTCACAAGAAAACCTTATATCGGAAGACTTGGTCAAGCAGCTTAAACTTGAGACCATTCCACATCCGAAGCCATATCCACTTGGATGGATTTGCAAGGATGCAAATTTACAAGTTTCAAGAAAGTGCACATTGCGCTTTGCAATTACTGCACATTTTATTGACACGGTTGAACTTGATGTGGTACCTTTTGATAGAGCGGGAATTGTTTTGGGAAGTCCTTACTTGTTTGGCACGAAAGCTATCTTTCATCTCCATGAAAACAAATATCATCTTTTCAAAGATGGCAAGGAGTTCATTGTTAGAGCTCATCGCAAGAAGACAAATATAGCGATGGTGAATGCGGGACAGGTAAAAAGGCTGGTCAATTCAAGTAAGAATTTTGTTCTTCTTATGATTAAGCCCAAGGTTGATGTGAATCATGAGTCATTTGACAATTGTGATCCAAAACTTAAATCAGATTTGTATGATGTAGTTGATGTATATCATGAGATATTTCAGGAGCCAACAGGTTTGCCTCCTAAGAGGGAGATTCAGCATGAAATCCATTTGCATCCAGATTGTTCTCTTCCAAACATAGGCATGTACCGCATGTCTATTATGGATAATGCTGATATAAAGAAGCAAATCAAGGACTTGTTGGACAAGGGTTTCATAAGGCCAAGTACTTCGCCATGTGGGTCACCGATTGTACTGATTCCAAAGAAAGATGGCACTTGGCGTATGTGAGTTGATTTCAGGGCCTTGAACAAGATAACGGTAAAGAATTGTTACCCACTCCCAAGGATAGATGATTTGCTAGACCAGCTGAAAGATGCTCGATATTTCACTAAGTTAGACTTGCACAATGGATATCATCAAGTAAGAATTGAAGAAAGTGACATTTGGAAGACAACGTTTAAAACCAAACAAGGGCTCTTTGAATGGCTTGTGATGTCGTTTGGTTTGTGCAATGCACCTGTAAATTTCATGCAGGTAATGGATGATGTCTTGCGTCCTTTTCTGGATGATTTCCTTATTGTATACTTAGATGACATCTTAATTTTCAGCAAGTCTAGAGAAGATCATGTCATGCATGTTAGGAAAGTACTTGATGTTTTGAAGAAGAATCATTTATTTCTTAAAATGTCAAAGTGTGAATTTGGAAAGACTTCTTTGGTTTATTTGGGACACATAGTAGGAGGAGGTGCTTTGAGGATTGATCCTACTAAAATAGAGGCTATTCTGAATACTCCCAAATCCATAACAGAGGTAAGAAGTTTTTTGGTGCAACTCAATATTGGAGGAAGTTCATCTCTAACTTCTCTTCTATAGCAGCTCCTATGCATGCAGTGACAAGTGCGAAGCATGCTTTCCAATGGGGAGGCAAGCAGCAACAAGCTTTCAAATCTTTGAAAGAGAAGATTAGTTCATCTCTGGTCCTTGCATTACCAGATTTGAGACAGCCATTTGAGATACAAACCGATGCTAGTGATTATGCCATGGGTGTAGTTCTTCTGTAGCATGGTAAGCCTATTGCTTTTCATTCTGAAACTTTTAATGGTGCTATTATAAATTATCCTACCTATGATAAGGAGTTGTATGCATTGGTACAAAGCGTCAAAAAGTGGAAACACTATTTGATGGGCAAAGAAACTATTATACATACCGACCATCAGCCCTTACAGTACTTGCAATCACAAAGCAAGTTACAACAATCACGACACTTCAGATGGATGGGCTTCTTGCAACAGTTCCATTTGGTAATAAGGTATAAGAAAGGTACTCTGAATAAAGTTGCTGATATGCTTTTAAGGCCTATTATTGGTGTTGTTACTTTACTTAAGAATGATTCCATTGTACATGATAGTTACATAGAACAGTATGCATCTGATGATGACTTTAAAGATGTGTATGCTAGCTTGAGTAAAGGGAATCATGTAGAGGAAAATGACTATCACATGCATAACAGTTTGCTGTTTCATTTGGGAAAGTTGTGTATACCACAGGGGGAGAGAATTAATGTCATAAGGGAAGCTCATTCTTCTCTTATTGCTGGTCACTTTGGTGTAAGCAAAACAGTTGCACATCTACAGAGGTATTGCTATTGGCCTCGCATGGTTGATTCTGTTTCAAGGTTCATAAGAGGTTGTTCATTATGTGCTACCAGCAAGCCTAGTAATAGGAAGCTTGGCTTGTATACTCCTTTGCCGATACCTTCTAGACCATGGGAGAGCATCTCTATGGATTTTGTAGGAGGTTTGCCAAAATCTAGAAAGCAGCATGATTATTTATATGTAGTAGTTGATCGTTTCAGCAAAATGTGTATACTTATGCCTTATAAGAAAACTATAACTATTGAACAAACTGCTGAATTATTTTTTCATCATGTATGGATTCACTTTGGTTTGCCTACTTTCATTATTAGTGACAGGGATTCCAGATTTGTGGGGAATTTTTGGTTCAACCTATGGGAGATGATGGACACAAAGTTGAAGAAAAGTACTACTTTCCATCGGCAAACAAATGGAAAAACCAAAGTTGTGAACATAACCATTGTGCACCTCTTGAGAGGATATTGCAGCAAGCATCCCAAGCTTTGGGATGAACATTTGCACTACATATAGCATGCTTACAACCGTGCCAAGCACTCTTCCACAAACACCTCACCGTTTGAAGCTTGTTTTGGTTACTTGCCAAAATCACCTCTTGATTTTATTCTTGAGAAAATGTCGCCATTGAGGGACATAGTGATGTTGACAAAGCTCGTTCATTCATTGAAAGAATTCAGCAAACACATCAGCAAATTCAAGAACAGCTTGAGAAAAGTCAAGGCAAGTACAAGGAAAGACACGACAAGCATAGAGTCGATCATAAGTTTCAAGAAGGGGATGAGGTATGGCTGTACATTAGTAAGTAAAGGATGCAAGGAGAAGGTAAAAAGCTGAAGCCTATTCATTATGGTCCATTCAAAATCCTCAAGAAGGTTGGAAATAATGCTTTTCAATTAGATTTGCCTTCCTACATGCAAATGTATTCTGTTGTTAATGTGGAGAACTTACGTTTGTATGAACCTCCTTTGATCGCTGATCATGAAAGCGCTGTTCAGCTGCCATCTATAGAAGATTTCTCGCTAGAATTCTTAGATGAGCTGAAAGAAGATACAATCCTTGACAGAAGGACACGCACTTCAAGGAGGGGCAATGTAGAATATGTTCGGGTTGGTCTCAAAGGCAGCAAACTGAACAAGGCAAAGTGGATGGAAGTGGACAGAGTGAGGGCGTTGTACCCTCGCCTCTTTAACAGGTAGTTGAAGGCTTTTGGGGTCCAAAAGATACCCAATGGGGAGGCGTGATCAGGGGCTCATGTCCCAAGTGTCGTAAAATGCTCAAAATTGAAAATGCCCAAAATTGGCTTGAACCTAAACGACCAGATAGAGCTCATCCTCCTGATTCTGACGCTGCAAATGGTTCGAAAAACGTTCGCCGTATGTGAAAGTTATGTCAAAAACAAAATCGCCCAATAACCCTTAATTTTTGAATTTTAAAAAAAAATAAATTAAAAAAAGAATATTCCTTGGAATATTCCTTTTTGAAGGGCCAATCAGAAGCCACCACGTGGCAAGCCCGGAGGTCGCCACGTGGCCGAAGCTGACGTAAGCAAGCGTATGGGCGCATTTCAAAATATGGTGGCAATGAGGTTCAATCCCATGACCTCCTGCTTATCAAATACATGCCTTACCGTTAGGCTATGGAGGCGGGTTTGTTAAAAGGGCGGAGGCAAATCTATTTAAAGTTTAAATTTGAACTGCGGCGGGAAAATAAGTGGGCCAGCCCCTAAGGGCCAGCCCCCATGCCATATGCCCAAGCGCCCGGAACCGTGGGCCAAACCAAACAGCTGGCACGGAATCCAAGGCACAAACCGCCAAACCAAGAAACGTGGTCACATGCGAAAGTTTAGCTGGCAGTTAAGGCACGGTTGGCGGAATTTTTGGCGGTGGCGCCAAATTGGGCGGACGCCCCAGATTTGGCGGAGCTAACTGGGGTCAACTACAGTTAGTTGGAGTTCTTTTAGGCTAAACTGGAGGGGATCATTAAATGGCCATAACTTTGGCTAGGAAAGGTGGTTTTGGACGATTTTCTTTTTTGATTTTGGGTATTTTGGACATTCTAAAGCCATTGGCATGAGTTTTTCAGCCATCAGAGGTCATTTGGACAGGTTTTGGAGCCGTGGAAGTTCTAGGAGCCACCAGGGCCCAGTATTGTGAGAACTGTATCAGGTTGTAGGTATCCATTGGAGGTGAACCAGCAGTCAATCTTGAAGGATTCAAGTGTTCTGAATCCGATTTTCCAGTCTATTTCACCTGTAGGGACTTCTATTCAGCTGTAAATTCATTTTGATCATTTAATTAAAACGAGGACTGACCCATTTGGGAGCCTTGGACCCAACAGACGTAGCCCAGGAGGGGTGAACTACTTCATCAACTTCTTTTGCATCTGTGGTTGATTTATTTTGCAGAAAAAATTCGTTTTAATGTGTTAAACAGTAAAAGGAAATAATTCTGCTATGCTTGAATGGATCATGAACAACTGAAAATTTCATTTGTTTCTTTACTGCAAGACATGGGAATCTTTTAAACATGTTTACTACTGAATTGACTACCTTGCAAACCTTTTTCAAGTAGTTTAAAATTCAGATCAACTTGTTATAACGACCGCCGCACTTATGTGGACTACTCCATTGGGTGTTGTATGTGCTATCTGTTCACTTTGTGTTTGTGACTGCCACATCTATGTGGAATAATCTGCTAGAAGCTACGCAGATCCTGTTGTGTTGTGTGTCTCTAACAGTGTTGGGACTATTCCCTTTCGACTTGAGACTCACTCTCACCCTCTCCCTCTACAGTGAAAGAACTTTGACACAAGCGACACTAAGCACTCACCAGGCACACAAACCTTGATGCTTGAAGACTAAGTATACCACTCTCATGTGTTGAAAAGCAAGAGCTAAGGAATATCTTTAAGATAATGGAAACCGAGCCATCATACCTGATCGGACTCCTACACCAAACGGTGTGAGGTCGAGTTGGGACTTCATACCGGGGTGATCCCTTTAATGCTGGCGGGTCGAGCACCATCAACATAGTGGAAGTCAAAAGAAGGTCATATAAACAAAGGTTGTTAAGTGGTTGAGTCTGTCTATGACACCACACCCACATCCATATACTATTGGGTGTCTACACCAAGGGTGAGATCTCTGCGTTATCTAACAATGTTGCCTGCCCTACAACATCAAGCCTTTCATGAGTCATCCCAACCACATCACTACTTTGGGTCATAACTGTGTAATCAATGTAATGTAACGTGGAAGTCCAAGAGACCCATAGATGAAGTCAAGGAGTTATGTAAGTCAAACATTCATGAGGGAATTCAAATAGTCACAAGGATCAGTTTCAACCTTGGCTATAAATACCCCTAATTTGTAAATGCAAAGGACTTTTCACCTTGGCTCCTCCTAGATAGTCTTGAGAGTTTGTATTCTTTTCTTTGAGGAGCGAGCAGTGGATCCAACACCTTGCTATCAAGGTTAGTGATGTATGGTGTATGTATGTGTCTTGGAACTTCACTTAATTCAGAAGCATGTTAACGGGCCAGCATGTTTTCACACATGTATTTTATTCGTTTGTAAGACTATTCTTTGGATGCTTATAATGCAAGCTGCTTTAACCTATACTAAGATAGTTGAACTATTTTGGTTGTTTTAGTGCATATGCTATTGGAAATGTGTTATATCAATTTTTAACGCTAACTTTCCCTGTGGACTATTCCACCGGACACTCGACAGATAAATTCTTGTAAACTTGTTATAATGACGCTGCACTTGTGTGGACTACTCCGCTAGGTGTTGTACATGCTATCTATTCACTTTGTGTTTGTGACTACCGCATCTATGTGGACTAATCTGCCAGAAGTTGCGTAGATCCTGTTGTGTTTTGTGTCTCTAACAAAGTTGGGAATATTCCCTTTCGACTTGAGACTCTCTCACCCTCTCCCTCTACAGTGAAAGAAATTTGACACAAGCGACACTAAGCACTCACTAAGCACACGAACCTCGATGTTTGAAGACTAAGTATACCACTCTCACATGTTGACAAGCAAGAGCTAAGGAATATATTTAAGATAATGGAAACTGGGCCATCATACTAGATGGGACTCCTACACCAAACAGTGTGAGGTCTAGTTGGGACTTCATACCGGGGTGATCCCCTGAATGTTGGCAGGTACAACACCATCAACATAGTGGAAGTCAAAAGAACATCATATAAACAAAAATTGTTAGTGTTTGAGTCTGTCTATGACACCACACCCACATCCATATACTATTGGGTGTCTACACAAGGATGAGATCTCTGCGTCATCCAACAATGTTTCCTGCCCTACAACATCAAGCCTTTCATAGATGAGGTATTGTGTGGTGTTTCTCCCCTTCAAGTATTTGATGTTTTTTTATGCCAACTATACTTTTGGAAGCATTGTGTTGTGTATGAGTATAGACCTCATATACTGTTATTATTACTTTGGTCAAAAAATTGTATAGGATACCAGAGGTATAGACACCTGCTACCATTCCTTTGATCACTGTTATGCAATGTAGTAAGATCATCTCCCAGATTGGGAAATTTGTCTTCCTTTTTATTCACTCTCAAAGAATAGGAAATTTGTCTTCCTTATGATTCACTCTAAAGGTAAGGGGAATACCATGGCCACATCCATGGCCTACTAATAGGGATCCTCCACACATCATAAGTAAATGGACATGGTCTTGGAGGAGTACAAAGACATATTCTCCTCAACCATGGTGGTACACTTGCACCACCATGTTAAGAATTCAATCATTCTAACACTCAGTGCACCTCTACCCAATGGGTCAATCTACCATTTCTCTCTCCTGGGGAAAAAGAAAATCAAGCAATAGATCTAAGAGTTACTACAAAAAGGGCACATCTAACCAAGTTCCTCAACCTGTGGGAGCCTATTTGTATCACTGCAAAAAAAGGATGGAATTCAGAGACTCTGCATTGATTATCAGGCCTTGAAAAAAATCATTGTCAGGAACAAGTACTTGATTCCATGGATTTATGACCTTCTTGACCAACTCAAGGGGGCCAAGTACTTTAGCAATATTGATATGAAGTCTGGATATCACTAGGTTACAATAGAACCAAAAAATGTGTAGAAGAATTCTTTCAAGTCCAAGAATGGCCTTTTTGAGTGGTTGGTCATGCCTTTTGGTTTAACGAATGACCTAAAAAATTTCATGAGGTTGATGGATGACATCTTATGTCCTTTCATAAAAAAAATTGTGGTTATATATGTAGATGATATCCTTGTATTTTGAAAGAGTTTCGAAGAGCACTTGTAACATATTTGGCAAGTACTTCACACTTTTCAACAACACAATCTATGTGCTAACTTGGGAAAATGCTCCTTTGGGATGGAAAATGCCCAATATTTGGGTTACATTATTGATGATCATTACATGCATGTGGATCCTACTAAGATCCTGTAACAACCTCACACCATATTTACCCACTTTAAACTGCTCACCAGGGCAAACATGGAGATTAGAGTTACTATACGAGACCCAATTTCTAAGATGCACTTACGAAAATTGGGTCTATATGTCCAGAACTGGCTACAACCCCCCATTGACACATGATCACACTATTATCAGCCCAACTTGAGGGCCTAAATGATATTTTCGGGGGAAATAGAGAGAGAGATAAAAAGTATGAGACCAATTTATTAGTCTATTTTAGGCCTCCTTGTGGAGATCTTCAAAATGAGGTATTATGATAGTCAAACAAAGATCGTATGCCAAAGTTACGACCCCAAGAAGTTGGAGGTCCAAATTACTCATTTATACGAACACTTTATGTACATAGTACCTGTTAGTGTCAGTCTTTCCAGCCTTCCTACAGTGATCAAATATGCTCTTACAAAGTGATTTTGATGTGTCAAGG
>APFE031392646.1:0-17540 GCA_000404065.3 Pinus taeda | reverse complement strand
TTTTTGGGGTCATGATAAAATATTTTACGCCATTATTTCGAAATGTTGAAATTTTACTTTTGAAAAAAAAAAAGTGTTTTCCGAGCGTCAACACTTTTCGTTTTGAGGGTGTTTTTTGGACAATTTTTGCGCAAAAAATTGGTTTTCATTGCCATTTTTAAAACATGTTGAAAATTTACCCAAAAAAAAGAAAAAAGGTGTTATTCCAGTATCAACACTTTTCATTTTTAGCATTGTTTTTGTTGCATTGTTTTTTATTTTTTTTCGAGTTTTTTTAGCCAGAGTTCCCATATCAAAATTTACATTGTTGTATGTTAGAGCGATGCACATGTTCTTACCTCTCGTCTTACTGCCCAGCAACTGAAGAGCTGAAGACATGCTAAACAAAACACCAAAATTCCCTAAGTGCCCTAGTAATCACAACGGTGAACCTGCCTAAGTAAGTTAGAGCGATGCACAGGTTCTTACCTCTCATCTTACCGCCCAACAACTGAAGAGATAATGACACACTAAACAAAACACCAAAATGCCCTAAGTGCCCTAATAATCACAATGGTGAGCTCGCCGAAGTATGTTAGAGCGATGCACAGGTTCTTACCTCTTGCCTTATCGCCCAACAACTATGGACTGGGAACACTCTATATTAAACAAACAATTTGGCTGACTGTATAGTCAACTGCCAACCCTGACAACGGTGCCAAAATGTAGTGTTGTTGTAATCAATCTTAATTGACCGAGACTGCAACATTTAATTGTCAACCTAGGGTAGGTTTCGCTGTTTCAATGGAGTTCGCATTGTCTGTGCTGATACACTCCAACCAAGAATAAGGAAATGCAGAAAACAATAAAAGATGTCGCTGATCTAAATTGTTGAATTAAACCATGCATGTAGACATAAAAAAACTATACATCATTAAATCACACTTCGCAACTATCATTAAATCATTCTGTTGATTAACTCAGTGTAACAACATAATATAAATGGAAACAACAACAAATGTAATCCACGATTTGTACAACAACAATGAGAAACCATAAATCAATTAGCTAAACTAGAATGTACAGTACCTCTATCACTGCAATCCCTTAAAAAAGAAATTTTTTACAACCTAGGTTGTTGTCCAGCATTTTGGTGTCGCCATAATCAATGCAAGAGAATATTAAAACCTGTTAATTCTAAATTTTCTACACAATCCCAAAACTTTACCTCTGTGAGCCAGAGCAGGGAGGATAACTTGGTTTCGTGGCCATTGTTGCGCTGCCTCGATGTCAACTATTGATGAATGGAATAACTCTACGAGAAAACCCTACATTCAACCAAGCATTTGTAAATTACTCTGGCGTTATCTCAACTTGAAAATCCATTAAGGTGTTGTAAGCAGTAGGAAACCCTACCTATAAAGATCCCATCCATTGCTCAGAGAAACCTCTATGTTGTTGCAAAGTGCCCTCAACCCTAACCTCATCGCAAGGATGCCCATCGGACGGGGAGCTTGTGGGTGAGGTGGTCATTTCAACCATCTCACTAGAACCCTGACTGTTAGATCAATTTCCTAAGATCACACGATGAGTAACAATACAGGTGTCTAGGGGACGGGAAGCTTCCCGAAACAACCATCGTGCATCATAAATGGGTTAACGAAGTATGGTATTTGTATTACGTAGCGTGGCAACGCCAAGTTAGATCAAATAAACCTCGAGGATTTTATTCTGGATAAGGTATTAATTAAACAATAAGAATTACAAAACAAGACAAATCTCCATAACATATTTTAACTAGGTGTTAAATGTGCATATGAGTATAATAATGGAAAGCATAGAGCTATGATCATATTTCCTTTGGACCTTTGATATAATTATAGAAACATTAAAATGAGAATCCTTATAATAATACAACCTCGAAGTCATGTATGCAATTAACAACATTCATATGGTAGGAATAGTATGGATTGTAAAAAAAAAGTATTTGTGGTAGTTTTTTGTTCAATGGTAATATCTGTTACAAAGAACTAAGAGAATTGTGCAACATTTTTTAGGTTTTAAATTTTAAAATTCGAAACTCATAAGGAATAGAGAATTGAAATAACTCTGTAACAATTTTATGGTTTGTCATCTTTATAGGATCCATCACACATGTATCCGAAGCGCTAAATTTAGGCCAATGATTCATATATTTTTTTTCCCATTGGAAAATTCGTAATTTTATTAATAGTAACAAAATTACATTTTGTAGATGCCGAAGCACATATTCAAAAGAAGGTCAAAAGACTATTGTCTAAAGAAAAACCAGAAACAAAGTAACCAGAAGAAAATAATGTACGCTTGGGGAGAAAATTATGCTTTTCTCCCTTTTTTCTTCTCAACCTTTCGCCACTCCCCTTGAGTCGGTGAGGACAAAAATAGTATGAGAGAAGTGTCTTCCATAGGGTGAGGATTATCCTTGTCTGAATCAGAGTGTTCTGAAGAATGATGTCTTTTGGCTCCACTGGTGTCCGTTTTGTCTAGTATCTTCTCCGGCAAAGAGTCCATCAGATCCTGTGATACAAATTCCTTAGTTTTTGGCGCCTTGTGTGTCTGATTGTTCGCTTTGGGAATGGGGTGTTCGTTTTCCATAGCTTCCTCCTCAACAGGGACATCATCAAGATCTGGTGGAGGTATTGTTGCCTCCTCATCCTCTCTTGTTTCATATGGATTCACTGTGCATTGCTAACCTCTTGGTTTTGGTGATTGTTTCTTATTTCTTCTGGTGTCTTTTTTGGCTTGTGGGCAGGTACTAAGAAGGTGACCTGTTTGTTGATAGCCACGACACCAAAATGCCATATTCTCATAATCCAGTGGTTGTTTCCACTGTGTGTTGTTATGGATCAGAATTATGCTGTCAAGTAAGCCTTGACTAATATCTACCTCTACACAAATTCTGGCAAAGGTATGTATGCCTCTTGTGACTCTTTCCACGTCTAGCTTGAGGAGTTTTCCTATCGCATTCCCCATTCCTTCAAATAATTTGGGTAGCCAGAAGTGTAGCAGGAGGTTGTGTATCCTGACCCATACTAGAATTTTGGAAACCACCATAGTAGAGGCATCAAAACACGGGAACCAGGGAATCATGAAGAGTCCTGCATTTCCCTAGAACCATGGTCCCTCATGGAGGACATATTCCCTTGACTGTGTCGAATTTGAAAATAACAAAACCTTTGGAGCATAAATGGATGTCACAATTTGTTGTCCATGTGGAGTAGATCCATTGTTGTAATGCATCTAATTTGGGCCAAAAGCCATTGAATCTGCATATGACAACCCTTGTATAAAAATCAGTATAAAATTTATATACCTCAAGCAGAGAGATAGTTAGTACTGGAGTCTACGTTTTTGGCTCCACAATGTAGGGTCTGGGTAGATCTTGTGGTCGTGCTGGTTTGGTGTTGGCTTCTCCCTTCCCTTCAACCACATCCTTAAAAGAACCTGTTCCCTTTGAGCTAGATCCAAAGCTTCCACCTCTCAGCCTCGTGTTTAGGATGATGGTTGAGTCTGACACAATTCCATAGTCCTGCACTAAGTATTGGTCCTATAAAATTTGTTCTGCATATATCAAGCTTTGCATGCTTGATGATATGCCTGTATGTGCTTGTGTTTCATACTTTATATCTTTTATCAGCCTCCCCTTCCAAGTTTGCTTGCAAATCATTCTTCCTGACAATGTCCTGATAAAGATTTGTATCAGATCCTGACCGAAGTCCTTGGTGGATAGTGTTGTTCTTGTCCAGGGTCCATCTGCTATTTAGGGTGCTAAAGCTATAGGATCTATGCGTTTCGGATCATGATACTCTTCTTGTAGCTACAGTGATGAAACCACATTTCCTTGCTGCTTGGGTCTGCGTATTACTTATCCCCTTCTTGTCTGCAGCCTGGTGGGATGGTAATAGAGATTCCTTAATGCCGATAGATGAAACCCTTCCTAGATATATGTTCGAATATATGCAGCTCTTTTGTGCCAGCCTGTATATGAGCAGATTGATGTCTTTGACAGTATCGAGCTTGTTCAACAAGGCAGTAAGCAAAGCCATTCTAATTACGCAGCAAGATTTCATCGTCTCTTCCCCTTTGTTGAGGGTTCCAAGTACAGTAATTTCAGGTTCATTCGGAGCCTCCGCCCCAAAAAAGGCGAAAACCCGGATGTACACTCATAGTTGTACTCATCCAATCTCTAGTTAAGAGACAACAGATTTCCTGAAAATTATTTTCCATCGTCCAGATCTCCCAACATGCGGCTGATTCCTTTCTGCGGTCGGCCTTTTGATCCATCAGGCCTGATGAGGAACACCTGGCTGGCAAGCGCTATAAACTCCTCGTCACCGACTCGTCTTTGTCGTTATCGTCTCAACAATAGGACCGAGGTTCAATGCATGAGGAGTATAAGCACCTGCATGTACGCTGCCAAGGGAATTCACAGTACTCCTAACCGGGAGCAGGAAATAGGACTTCTTGTCCCCGATCTGCAACAAATCCAACAAATCGAGCTTAAAAGGATGGTGTTCTGGAAGATATAGTACCCCTTTCATAGAACCCCCGATTTCCCCCAAAATTTCCAGAGCATGTTTCTTTCTGTCGAGATCATAGTTAACCTTTGTGCATTGGCGAGAAATGTTCTTGCCTGCACCGTGTTCATACCAATCGATGTCCTCTATCAATTTCTTGCTATCCCTGCTGAGGGTTTTCGAGTAGTTCTGCATGATCGATGCCATTCTCCATCCCTCCCAAAATATATTTACTAGCATTTGCACCAAATGTTGCAAAGGAAATGCCGTAAGGCATAAATTGAATTACGCAAATACAACAAAAAATTACTTTGATAAAGAATAAAAATTTATTGAATGCTCACATCAATGTCCCTTTAACTGGAACCACTTAGTAGACATATCTATCAACATTAGGATTACACAGAATGATCAGGAAATTTCTCATATACAAACAACACCTTCCACAACAAGTAGACATATCTATCAACATTAGGATTACACACCATGATCAAGAAATTTCCCATATACAAACAACACCTTCCACAACAACCTTTTCTCACATCCATATTTTAAAAAATGCCTTGGAACGTGATTGGAATATCCCATATTACCTTTTCCATTATGTAGATAAATCTTCCATATTACTATTTTCATCATGAAGATTGTTAGTTCATTGTTGTAAAGTGTTAGTGTGTTAAATTTAATACTGTTCAACAAGTGAAAAACATTCTTTAATTAGCATAATATGCATTTTTCTCTCACCATGTATTTTTTAGTCATTCATTACAAAACTTCCACCAAAGAACACAAGTAACATATTAACATGTATTTTGTCTTCTTTATTTTCATCACGGAGCCAAGAAACATGAAATCCTAGAGTGGGTGTTCTTTATATCCGAATTGTTGCAATGGATGTGACTTGCCATCAAAAACAACATTCCCATCCTCAGATGAACCTCATTCTTCTTCAGTTGACGACTTGATTTTATTCAATTCGCATCATTTTTTCTCCATTCATTTGCCCCATCTTGTTGTCTATCAAAGGACTGCCCTTGTCCTTCGAAGCATTACCACTAGTAACAAGGAGATCATCAAAAAACACACTTTACAACTTTGAATAGGGTTGAGACATATCACATACAAGAGTCTTCATGCTGCAATATTTTGTTCAAATAATGCATTCTAAGATCATTTTTCTTAAATTTCAATTTATAATAAGTCATTTTAAAATTTAAAATAATTATTTTTAAAATATGTAGTAAACTAACAAAACAAAGTATGCAATAATGTGCCAAATTATATAGAGTAAGTTATGTATGAGTGGGTACTATGAGATATTCTCATAACTTTGGAAATTATAATAATTGTTATTTTATTTTTTAATTATTAATAATTATAATACATTTAATATAGATGAAATATTATTAATCAAACAGAAATCTAAATAAACAACTTCTAAAAACACCATTTTGCACTTTCAATTATATTTTAAATTATCCCACATGGATGTCAACGATATATGTACTTGTTCACTATTTTTTATTGATATCATTAATAAACAAATTTTAACAACACCATTTAGCACTTTCAATTATATTTTAAAGTATCCCACATGGATGTCAATGATATCTCATGTACTTGTTTTGTTTTATTAATGATAATGACGATAAAAGTACATCAAAGCATATTCAACGCACCTTAGTTTCAACTTGCAAATTGTGATAGTTGTCCAGGCTTCAAAGATACAAAATATATGGATATACGGAATGTAATGCAAGGCATCTTGTCACGCTTGGACAATATTTAACCAGTGCTCGCTTTTATTACGCTCATTTTTAACATACTGTCTGCATACGCAATTGGGAAAACTTGAGAAACAAGACGCCAAGATAAGATTATCGCATACACAGTTCTGGTATTGAAATAAACTGCTCCCGTGAATACCGTTACTCTCCGCCAGCATGACCTCTCCCCGCATCAATTGTGATGTAATGCAAGACCACGTGTATCTCGAAAGTCATTAAATTATTCCTTACGTCTTCCGCTATCCCAAAATTGCTAACGAATTTGATTAGTGTTGACCCACTCTAAAATATAACCTCCAACTCGTCTTTTCTTCTTTCCATTTTTATCAAACTGATTGATACGCACACTTATGCCAGAATTACACACATCCAGTAGAATGGATCTGCACCGGTTGCTGAATGCATTCCATATAGAGGCAACTGACCGCATATGAGAAAGATTAAAAGGGAGATTACAGTTTAAAGAACCTTCTCCCTAAAGTTTACTTTTTGTTCGGCTGTCTAGAATTATAGTAAGATTGAAAGAAATGGTCTCACAACATACAGCACATGAAACCCACCGCTTGGCATTTTTCCTTCTCGAAAGAACCGTTGTCATGTAATAACATAGTTTCATCATTTGAATATACATTGTCTATTTTAAATATAAATGGTTAATGTCAATATACATTTTGTGGCAACTTCAAAAATTTGAAATTTAAACTTTACAAAATTGAACTATATCATGGATTATAATTGCAAGATGGGTTCATTTCTAAAATTACTTTCTCTAAGCCCGCAGGGGTTTGGTCTCGTGGTCAACAAATGGTCTACTAAGTCATTCGTGCTTCTGTGCAGGTCACGTGTTCAAGTATTGTCTTATCCTGAGGGGCCATTCCTTGCAGGCTGGGTGGTTCCTCCTAGCTGTTATAGTGGCAACCAGTGGGATTCGACCCCGTGTAACATGAGTATGATACCAGTGTCATTACCAATTTAGCTAGACATAAAAAATAAAAAAAAACTTTCTCTAGAATTAAGGGAGTACTTTATTGAATGTTTCATTATTTGAATATACATTATCTATTTTAATTCTGAATGGTTAATCTAAATATACATTTTGTGGCAACCTCTTTTTTTTTCCTTATATGATTGAATAATGAAATTTATATTGAGTGTAAAAGACTTCTTATCTTAAGACCACATATCACCATAGATACACTAATTGGCATCCTAATCAAGGAATATTATATTAATAAAAATTAATTCAAATAATGGAACAAAATTATAGTAGAAGTTAACATGTTAAAACCATATATGTAACAAGATTAGCATCACCCAACCCAAATCAAAGTTGTGCATTCTATATCTCAATAAATTACCAGACAAAAAACCCCACCAAGCTCAAATGCCTGAGCATTTTGGCACCACTCGCTATAATAGCCAAACATAAACCATCTACTGTTGTAAAACTAAGATCCAAAATTTTCATATTAGTTCAGAGACTCATTGCAAAGAAGGGATGTATAGTCAAGGAAATAGGAGTGGAAGTAGTGGGAAAGATTGGCGATATGAAGAAGAAACCACCTTATCCCATGCTCCCACTCCTCCAAATTTTAATCCACATAACACGTGCCTTGTCTTCTCAAAACAAACTAGGAAAAGAGGCCTTCTCGAGTGAAACATGATAAGCTGGTGGCATATGGAAGAAGAACATAGATGAAGAGAGATGTGATATGTTATATGATGTAGATGTTGTCTAGTTTGGAACTGTTACTTTGCAACATAAATTATTGCATAACAAAATAGGTAATAAACTAATTTAACTTTAAAAGAGGCTTACCTAGGC
Source organism: Pinus taeda (assembly GCA_000404065.3). Lineage (NCBI taxonomy): Eukaryota > Viridiplantae > Streptophyta > Pinopsida > Pinales > Pinaceae > Pinus > Pinus taeda. Next base: position 9,393 of record APFE031392646.1, on the reverse strand, counting down.
CTACATGAATGGATACCCTACATTTCATGAGGTATGTGCCCTGTGAGCATATTATATGATAGGGCTAGTTGTAGTAAACATTTCCCAAGAGTTGCATTTATACTACTCGATAATTGGTTAAGAGCACGATTTAATTTTTCTAGTTGTTGGAGGTGGCCAATGGATTTCGAAATTATTCCAAAGAGATTATAATTATTATGTTTAAATATTTATTATTTTTATGATGAAATTGAGATTGATATGTTTAATTTAGAAGGGATTGTATAATTAGGCATTTCTGATCTAGAGAAATCTATGCTCTCAGTTGTGCTTAGTGGTTCACCTCTCACACCTTTCCAAGCACTTATAATGTTTAGCTTTGAAGGAAGCACATCAAAACAAATGCTAAGTATTAACTGCTAAAACTAAATTGCAAAGAGTTTTTTCTAGTGACAAACCTCTCAAGGGCCATTTTTCCGACATAAGGAAGCAAGGTGTAGTGGCTAACCTTCTAGGCCAGTTATAATGTTGTCTAACATATTACAAAAAGCAACTTTAAAAGGATACATAATATTAATTTCCTAGCTAAACAATATAAGAGTTGGTAAATTTATGTTTGTAAAAGTTGACATACATTGCAAACCCAAGACAAATTAGTTTGTGTTAATTCCAAATGTAAAATCTACTTGCAAGTGAAAAGGCTACAAATGAATTCTACCAAATAATTTATTCTAAGAAAAAAATATTATATTGTCAATTATGTTTAATATTCCTTATTCTAGTTGTGCTCCCTAATTGACGAAGACATCGACTTCCTTATTTAGGTTTCTCTTGACGTGGAAGAATTCAATATGATCACATTTGTCCGTAGCTAGCATTATTCAATGTAGATGTGTGTGGAGAAACTACTCATTATTTCCTTGAAGTTTAATTACTTGTTGGATGACTATCATAGAGTCTCCAAAAAGTGATAATTGGTGAAGACTTCTAGAGGAAGCCATTTTCAAAACCCTCCAAAGCACAATAAATTCAACTTGATTATTTGTTGAGATTTTTACATGATATGTATATGAGGTAAATATATAGGGAATATTGTGCATTATCAAACTCATTAATATATATGGTCATGCCACATAGTGAGACAAATGAGAAGAAAATGATCCTTTGGGAACTAATAAGGATGTTGGCAACCAAAGAGAGGTTGAAGTTTAACAACAACCAAGGTGAAGAGACATTAAATTATAATTCCATATTTAAAATATAATTTTAATGTTATATTTGCTAACAAACTAAATTGCATGATAATTAATAATAAACTATATTCAAATGTATGTAGAGATGGATGGTATGAAAGATCTTTCAAAGAAATTTGAATATTATAGGTTTAACTATGTGCATAATTTATGTTATAAGATAATTGTGTAAGTGTAAGAAAAATAAAGAAATAAATAAAAACAATATCAAATAGTATTAGATAAAGTATTAGATAAAGGGAATAAATTGTAAGTTTTCTATGAACAATTTAATTGGTAATAGTCATGTTATAGTAGTAGTGGTAGAAATCAACTTTGCATTAAAAAATAACAATAGAATTGCAACTACAATGGAAACAATGAATATTTGTTTTCTAAATAAAATCTTACAATATTTTATAATAGCATACCTGAAGCTACCTACCACGAGGCTCACGTGTCTCATTTGTTTGCACGGAACCATATCCATTGGCTATAAGGACACGTTGACGAACAAACTCTACCACATTTGATGTTAATGGTTCCAACAACAAAATGGCCTCACTTAATTATGTGTCTATACGATAGACCCACAGCCAAGGCTCCTCCATATCTGACATGTGGATTATATGACTCAGATAGTAAAGAAACTATTCATGTGGTCTCTTAAATTTGCAAAGTTTGATTTAGCACCATCATAAAGGAGCAAAAGAGCATATACTGACCCCCTTGTTACTATTCTTACAATTTTGAGCCAAATGCTCCACCAAGTTGTAGTACAAAATTCATAACAAATGAAGTCTAAAATTAATTTAATAATAAAAACATGGTACACTGTAAGATAGCACATAAACCTTCGCAAGTTTAGAGTATAAAACAAATCCAAGTGCTAGCACCGCAGTTCTTCTCACATCATCACTAACATCAAAACCAACGAAGTGCAATAGATGATGAATGGATTTGTTATTGGATGTGCCCCTGTATGGGAGGGCGAGAGCATAAATCACACCATATCATAGAATTGGATACTAATCACGAGTCATTTGTTCTATAAGTATATCTACCTATTCTCCTCTTCCATATACAGTTAATGATATTTCAAGCACCAGATCCTTGTACATAATTGTAAATGGACATATTAAAATCTGGTGGAAAGTTTCAAATTGCGTTGAATTAGATAAGGAAAATAAATCTTCAAATAATATTTTCAAATGAAATATTTTTCAAATTTCAGACGTAAGTAACCACCAATACCTAATAATCATTCCATGTTGAGTACCATGTGCATATGCAAGTGTCTCACTACCCTTTTCACTCGTAGTTCCAACTATAAGCAAGGCCATACTTATGCCAAATCCTCTCTAGAAATTGCACTATCTAAGTAAAGAGTGTTTAGGTGTGCTGAATGTATGCACCTCATTCTTAGTCTTGATCTAGTTGTGTCCCATTTCCTTCTTCACCCCTTTGTCTTTCATCACCTTTATAATATTGGCTTTATCATCTCATCTACTAGCGACAACATAGATGTTGGACAACTGCACATATGGTCCACTTCGATGTGGTTCCAACTTTGCATGTTTTGCTAGCTCTAACAAACCTTCAAGGAATTAATTTAATGTGCACATATCTACTCCCTTAAAAAAATTCAATATACTTTTCTTGCACTAGAGCAACTCAAGCAAGAGTTGAGAGATTTTCACAAAATGGCTCGACTTGAGCTTTCCTTTCAGATGTAATATCCACCTACAAAAATGAAATTAACTTGAATAAGCATAGAGGAAGAATGGGTTATGTAGACAGCCAAATTGAGAAGAAGCACAAGATCATAAAATGAAGGAGCAGTAAACTTTAAATACCAATGTTAAATTGACCCTAATTTTCTCAATACAACTATGACCATAAACAACAATGGTGTGATACACTCCATTCCTAGATCTAAACTACAATATTGTGTACAGAACCTTTGTGCCCATTTTCACTAAAGAGAAGACCATTACATATAATAAGGTGACAATAAGACAAAGATAACATAGATATGAAATGGGAAATAACAAATAAGTGGTGACAAGACTAAATAGTTATGATATTAAATTTAACAAATAACCTTCCAACTATTATAACAGTTCAAGGAATGGTAAAGGAGCTCTACAAAATCCAGAAAAAGATGTTGACTTCCGAACTGCCATTTAATAAAAATATCCCATTTACGTTAAGAACTTGTAAAAGTATGGAATCAAGTTGCAGATGGCAATTACCTACATTTCTTCCCCCTCCTTATCACTATATTTTGGGCCTCTCATGGGTCTTGCTTCATTAGAAATGTTTTCCTCATCCATAGCAGTTTTTTGATATGTTTCTTTCTTTGTTCTCACTTTAGCCTTTGCTAATAGATACAAAACAACAGTTGGCAATTTTACTATAGAATTTTATGTTGGAGGTGTTGTAGGATGAGGATACTCATATAAATAGGGCTTCGCATGTGAAATAAACTTAAATTTTGGCTACAAAAACATTGTGCCATTTTCACTGAAGAGAAAACCATTACATACAATAAAGGTGGAAATAATACAAAGATATCATAGATATGAAATGGGAAATGACCAATAAATGGTGACAAGACTAAAATAGCTATGATATGAAATTTGACAAATAACCTTGTAACTATAATAACATATCAATGAATGGTAAAGGAGCTCTACAAAATCTAGAAATAGATGTTGACTTATGCACTTCCATTTAATAAAAATATCTCATTTATGTTGAGAACTTGTAAAAGTATGGAATCAAGTTACAAGTGGAAATTACCTGCATTGCTTTCCCCTCTTTATCACTAGATTTTGGGTTTTTCATGGGTCCTTCTTCACCAGAAATGTTTCCCTCATCCATAGCTCAAAAAAATGTAGAAGTGGATACCAATACCAAAATTGAGTAAATACTGCCATAACAACATCAACAGTAATTTTGTCATGCTTAGTCCTAAATGACAACTTAATTGAGACATTCCAACCACCTGCATCTAAAATACCACAAGCTAAAATTTCACCCATCTTGCTCATGGTGTCTTCATTCTTGTCAAGAATGATCTTCTCAAGTTGACGCCTGAAATAAGAAATAAAAACAATGTCAGGGTGATTTATTGCGGAAATACCTAGGGTTTGAATGTAATAAAATAGCACCACCATTCTTGCAACTATAATGGAAACAATCAACATTTGTTTGCTAAATAAAAGCTTACAACATTGTATAATAGCATAACTGAAGCTACCTACACAAGTTTCATGTGCCTCATTTGTTTACACAAGAACCTTAGCCATGGCTACGAGAGAACCTTGACGAACAAAATCTATGACTATAAATGTATTACTAAATATATCATTAAGTTTTAAAAAACCATAACATGAAATTTAAATTACCTTATTATTTTTCTTTCTCCATTTTTTGATAATAAAATATTCTACAAAACATTTACATAATGCTATGAATATTATTATATTTTTATTTTCCCTTTTATTTATATTTTTGTTCTCTATTTTGTTGATGATTTTTGAATGTTTCAATTTTATAACTATTTTTATTTTGTTTATACTTTTTTATATAAATATATAGTCAAAATCATATGTTCCTAAAATTTGGACAATGAAATTAAATTATTTAAATGTCTTATAGTTCAACTCTATTAGAAGTACTAATTAAGTTTATAGATGTATATATTTTACAATAGGTTTTCCAGGTTACAATTTAATTATCAATAATTATTAGATGATGGGTAAGGATTTAATCTCCATAGAATGTTTTAAAATACTCTTAGTAAAAAATGTCAAATGAACATGTGTCATATCAATATATGTTATGGTTTATGCATATGTGGTATTAGGAAGCCATGGTATTGACCTATAGTATTATAACAAAGTCTCTTTATAGATTAAGATTTTCCAAAGTAAAATAGAGGTGAATCTTCATAGTTAAAAATCTTGTTACATGTTTTTTAAATATCTATATATTTGACTAATATCTTAATTTTTTTACAATTAATAACAATAATTTAAAATAAAATTGTAATTTTTTTTTTTTTTTAATTAAGATTTCTTCTTACATAATACTTTACTAAATAATATTATAATACACAATGTACACACTAATATAAAATATACTTGAAAATAAAAATGATGTATGTGAATATTATATTATAAGTTTATAAAATATTGACAGTTGTTATAAAATTTACATGGTAAATATCATATAATTAACATTATTTTTATATTATTTTGAATAAACTTTTAATTTCCATGGTAATTTTGCCAACATTCACATTTTCTTTCATTCGCTGGCAAAGGGAGAATGCCTAAGATGTCAATAAAATTCATAATACTATGTTATATATATTTTGAAATTTGGAAAATAATGCGGTGAATGCAGGATTAAACATGTAAATTGTGTTTACGATTTGTTATCATGTAGGGTCACGAAAATAGGGTGTTATAAAATAGAACATGAAATGGTTACAATCCTTCTCATTACTGTAACACATTAAAATGTATGAACCTCGAAACTCTTGGTAAAATTATGAGGTTTGGTAAATATCACTTACGCTTAAAATTAAAACACGCTCTTACGACGGAGTCAAAACTTTGTATTGATTAGCCAATATTTGAATAGGGCCTGATTGTAATATTAAATGAGGTGCATATAAAAACCTGAAAAACATATGCTTTTAAAACACAAACATATTTTTAGGAAACCAATTTTTCATTGACTTGTTCATGTTATAAACCTTACTTGTTACCACTTAGAATGTGACATCATGGACTGATGCGATAAGCGTTGGCTTTTGTCATTTCTTGCCACCAAAATCAATGCTGGACCACTGAACGGAGGGATCTCCATATCCCTTCATGCATTCACGGATTGGTAAGAGGCCACAAACGAAGTCTTACGCCAATCTATTTTAACCCTTCCTCCTTAGGTGACCACTTTAATTTGTCCCCATTCCAAACATTGAAGTGGATCCTCCTGGGTCGAGTACTCAGGCATGGGATATACGCAGATTCTTCAATGTTCTTTAACACCTTGATGGACATAGAATCTATCGAAAACCTGGTTACAAAATGCAAAACATATCATAAACATATATATAAAAAGTTTGAAACAAGATTGAATAATGGCACAAAAACATACTAATAACACCACTAAAACCATTTGATTGTTGTCATCATATTGTAACGTGGTTGCTCCACTGCTCAAATCTACAGCAGAGCCAGTAAAGCTACCTCATTACTCCACTGCACCAATATCATGCAAAATTAGTGAAGCTACTTCGCTGCTCCATCGCTCATACCTAGGCCATAAAATCTGACCTACTCAAATTGTGTCGTCAAAAATGCTAAATATCTTGGGAAGGGAAACCAATGTTATTTCAATGGCATTTCATGGTAAAAACTAATATTACTTTTCTCACAGTAGCGCGACGTGGCGTGGAGAAATGATCCCTCGACCATGAAACGATCAACCACCTAGCTAATTCATCGGTCGGATAATGGAAACGACATTGATTCATTGAGGACATCATGGAAGCGACCCCATCATCTAACAACCTAAATGAAAAAGTAGAGTACCTGATGAATTGTTTGGTAATCCCTGCCACTACAATCAAGAAACTGGTAATTTGATATGTCAAATCTGGATGTTAAGACGATTGACGTTTGTATGGAAGATAGTTGACAGTTATTGCAGGATCCAACGACCGAGTAACAACGGTTGCGCTTGGCATTGCTCAATTCAAATCAATGGTTAATGATTACCCAATTGTCTAACAACAAAATCGAATGGCACATATTTTTACACGACAGTAGTTTGGGGAGTTCATTTCAGAGAGAAACACTTTACGACATAATTATTATATTAATAATAATAATATTAAATTTTTATCCATTAATATCTATTGATATATACTAAACTCATTTAATTATATAATTATAATTGTACATATGACACTACCTATATCAATTACATTTACTAATATAATTATTATAATCAAATAATCATCTAAAGTCACACTACCTCAACACACCGTTTCACCCACCTCCATTATTGTTAACCTCCACACTCACATGCATTCATTATTGTTGGGCCTCTCTGACAGATTGGTGGGGTTTTTATTTTAGATAAGTTTGAACTTGTGAAAGGCAGTTCAAACTAAGATACTTCGCGCACCATTGGGAAGCACAAGCCCTAAATATCTGACGCGGTGCACTGAAGATATGTCACGTCCACTGACCCACCCAATCGGACGCTCTCCTAAGCACAATGGGTCATCCGCTGTGTCAAATTAATTCTGTCTCATACGGTCATGCGTTCGGCCTCCATCGCTTCCTGACATCTTTTCATAGACCTATGTGGAAAGGCTAACTTTTTCGCTCAAAGTTTGAAAAGAAAAAATATATAAAAAATATATAAAAATTTTAGCAAATGAATTCTTTTTATTAGTGAAAAAGAAAGTACTTTTTTATGGATTGAAAAAAAGGTATTTTTTATGGATTGAAAAAAAAATAAGAAATTAAATGTGGGCAATCTGATTAGCTTAACTAAGTTTTGGTCAAAGACTAATAGAATTTTAGAACTAAATTTTTTGTGAGAATTGAAATTTTCCCAAAATATTTCTTAATATTATTAGTGTTATTATTGTTATGTAATTGCTTCTCCGTTGTGTTTTTATAATTATGTTATTTACTTTACATTTTATAAATAACAGCAGGCTCTTCGGGATTGCCAAGCCAACTGCATAGCTTGTGGCAACGGATAGCTTACAACGGACTCAAGCTCCACCTTCCCAAGTAGTTCTCCGAGTTGCCAAGGATGTCATTCCCCAACGACTTTCCGATATATGTTGGGGAATTTTTCTGGTAAAATCCCAAAAACAAAATTAACTAAACACAGAGACTGATGCTCTTCTAGGAATTTCTGATAATTCCAGAACAATAAAAAAAATCACTTGAACAGAGGATAATACTCTGTTTTACAACTCAGGATCTTTAACACAGGATCTTGCTGCAGACAGAATTTCAGCTTGTTAAAGATAAAGTTTCAGCAACAAACATAAGAGCTTCTATTCATTAAAAATAAACCAACTGTTACAAAATGTCTTCCTCTTGACAGAGGGATTCACCAATTAATGCTAAAGAGCACCTTCCTCTTAACCAGAGGGATTCACCAAGACACTGCTTCAGTTGCAGTTCAGAAAGACTAACATTCAAACTGTTACAAAATGACCAGTAAACATATTCTGCACTGCTGTGCATTCCTATTACATGCTACACTGTTGCATATTGAAAAACATACATGCTCTCGCGCTGCTGTGCTTCTACACACACATCTCACTCTTCTTCACAAGAAACATTACATATATATATGTGATAACAAAAAAAACTTACATACATTTTCACTTGCCATGCTACCGTAAAATAAAAAAAAACAATAAAATTAAATGGTTTCACCAACTTTTACTTGTGCCCATACTCCCGCTGAAATAAAATTAAAAACTTCACCAAAACTTACCAACCCACAGTAAATTACATTTACTATTTTACTGACAAAACTGGCGGTAAAGAAACTTTTACTTCACGTCAAATTTATTTGCTGCAGGCATGTACTTCAACCGTTGACTTCAATTGGATCGCATCGCACAATCACAATTTGCGGGAGGAAAGATGGAACACCATTATATTGGTGTGATTTGCGATTTGCGATCGGATCGCATCGCACCATCACAATCGCAGAAATCAAGTGAACAAAACAAAGGCTCCAAGCTTGCATGCAATTTGCGATCTGCGATCTCATTACATCGCAAGGCAAGCACTGCAGTTGAAATTACAATTTCAACACTCCCCTTTAATTTCAACTGCTGGGTAATTAATCATACCCAGACGCTTCCTTAAAAATTCAAAGCTTTTCTCATCCAATGTCTTTGTCAAAATGTCTGCAACCTGTTCCTGAGTCCTGCAATGTTCTAAGACAATTTCTCCACTGCTTACCAATTCCCTGATGTAATGAAATCTTGTGTCAATGTGTTTCGTTCTCTTATGAAACACCGAATTCTTTGATAATGCAATAGCTGAGCTATTGTCACAAAAAATCACTGTTGCTTTTGCTTGCTCTTGGCCTAAGCTCCTTAACATTCTTCTCATCC
>APFE031392638.1:0-14451 GCA_000404065.3 Pinus taeda | reverse complement strand
TGTACAAGCCTAGTTTTCTATTGATGGGCTTGCTTTTAGCACACATGGTACACCCTCTTACATATTTAGAAACTGTTTCATGCATTTTTGGCCAATAGCAGTATCTTTGTAGTTGTGCAATTGTTTTGCTTACACCAAAATGACCTGAAATCAGAGAAGTATCTACTTCCCTAATTATATTAATTCTCTCTGTTTGTGAAATGCATAGCTTTCCCAAATAATACAAGAGTTGGTCCTTAATGTATAATCCACTTCTTCTACCTTTTTTCCATTACTTAAAGCTGCATATACATCTTTAAAGTCTATATCTTGAGCATATTGTTCAATGTAGCTTTCACGCATTACTGAGTTATGCTTAAGTATAGTAGATGCATTTATGATTGGTCTGGACAACATATCTGCAACTTTATTGTGTATGTCTTTTTTGTATCTAATGACTAAATGATACTGCTGCAGGAAACCCATCCACCTATAGTATCTTGATTGTTGCAACTTAGTTTGTGAGTGCAAGTACTGAAGTGGCTGATGATCAGTATGTATTACTGTTTCTTTGCCCATTAAGTAATGTTTCCACTTTTTCACATTCTGGACTAATGCATACAATTCTTTATCATATGTAGGATAATTAACTACTGCAGAATTAAAAGTATCGGAATGGTAGCATATAGGTTTACCATGTTGAACCAACATTGCTCCCATGGAATAAGCACTGGCATCTGTTTCGATCTCAAATGGTTGTTGAAGATTTGGCAATGCTAGTACTGGTGTTGTACTAATTTTTTCTTTCAAGGTGTCGAAGGATTTCTGTTATTTGCCTCCCCACTAAAACACCTTGTTCAATCCTGTCAAAGCATGTAAGGGAGCTTCAATTAAGGAAAAGTTAGCAATAAACTTTCTCCAATATTGTGCTGCCCCTAGGAAGCTTCTAACTTCTGTAGCAAACCTGGGTTTAGGCAAGTTTACAATGACTGCAAACTTAGAGGGATCTATTTTCAATTAACCACCCCATACAATATGACCCAAATAATTCAAATATGTTTTACCAAATTCACATTTTGATAATTTAACGTAGAGATTTTCCCTTTTCAAAACATCTAGATTCTGCTTTACATGCTTCAAATGTTCTTCCCATGTTTTACTGTATACAAGAATGTCATCCAAAAATACAATTACAAAATTATCAATGAAAGGCCTATGTACATCATTCATTACTCTCATGAAAGTGGCAGGAGCATTAGTTAAGCCAAAAGCCATAACTGGCCATTCATACATCCCTTGCTTTGTTTTGAAAGCAGCCTTCCATGCATCTTGCTCTGCTACTCTGACCTGATGGTAACCACTACATAGGTCCAACTTGGAAAAGTAAACAACCTCTTTCAACTGATCTAATAGATCGTCTATTCGAGGAAGGGGATAACAATTCTTGATCGTTATGTTATTCAATGCTCGGTAATCAATGCACATCCTCCACGAACCGTCCTTCTTTCTCACCAACACGATTGGAGATCCACATGGTGATATGCTTGGCCTTATGAACCCTTTCTCGAGTAGCTCTTGTACTTGCTTCTTTATTTATGAAATTCTCTAAAGCAGATAACCTGTACATTCCGATGTTAGGCAATGGAGCATCTTGCTGCATATTAATATCATGTACAATTTCCCTTTTTGGTGGCAGACCTTTATGTTCTTGAAATAATATATCATATCCTAAAACAACCTTTTCTAAATCAGATTGTTGTTTAGCATCACAGCCTTCAAATATATTGGTTTCCTCAGGTTTCTTTTCCTTTACAACCATCAGTGAAAATTGCTTGCATGAATTTACAATCCTTTTTATCTGCCCTGAGTTTATGAGAGTATAATTACTTTTTAGTTTGTGAGCTCTTACAGTGTATTCTATTCCATCTTTAACAATTTGATACTTATTTTTTGCTCTATAGAAAATTGCTTTTCTATCATACAAGTAAGGACTTCCTAAAACAATTCCACATATATCCAATGGAATTACATCTAACTCAACCTCATCTACAAATGTTGAAATAATGGCAAACCTAAGTTTACATTGTCCAGTCACTTGTAGCTTTGCTTTATCCCATAACCAACCCAATGGATATGGCTTCTTGTGAGGAGTGGTTAGCAATCCCAGTTTCTTTACAATTTCTTCAGAAATTAAGTTTACATGTGAGCCACTATCAAACAACGTATCAATCTTTTGATGCTTGGAAATAACTGTAATATGGAAAAGCTCATGTCTTCTTCTCTCATTTTCTTCAATATCAATAGTTTGGGAAAAATTACTAGAAGATGCTACAGAATTTTTACCTTGTATACCTATGGCTATGATGGTCGTTTCATCACCTGAGTCGCACCCCAAATCTTTTTGAACAGTATCAGCAGATTTCTTCTTCTTGCCATCAAACTTCTTGGGTTTCAGCTCCGGATGTAAAGACCGGCAATGTTCATCATCATGTCCATCTTTCTTGCAGTGAGTGCATGAAGGTTTGGTCTTTTGTACAACATTGGCCTTCCTCTCTTTCCATTTCTACTTCCTCTTTTCCTTGTTCTTGTTTGTAGTGGGTTTGGATGGTCCCCCAATCTTTGGGTTCATATTCTTGCCTCTAGCCTCTAGATGGGTAGCTTGAACAGATACTTCATCTACGCTAGTAGGCTTAAACATGAGAATGGTGTGTCTAAAATAACTATGTAGACCACCTATATACTTCAACAAAGTTTTCGGTGAGTCTAAAGAAATGCCTAGAATCAAAGCTCTTTTTCTAAACTCTTGGGTGTAACTTTGTACACTTTTCCCTTTCAATTGGCGAAGATTTTGCCAACTCATCATAGCTTGCTGCATATAATCTAGTGGATAGAAAATTTTTTTAATTGCAGAAACAAATTCACTCCAGACAAAAAGAATTTTACCATGCTTTTTCAAGTCATCTTTTGTCCTGCCTTCCCACCAAAGGCAGTTCCTCCAAGGCATAGGCTAGCCAGCTGAATTTTACTCCTATCTGAGTCAATACTTTGCACCCTACAATACAAATCAATTTTCCTAATCCAGTTATCTAACTTCTCTGCATTTAGCTCTCCATCCTATATTGGAAAATCAAATTTAACATCTAATTTAATCAAAGATGTTTTCTTCTTTTTATTTTCAAGGCTATCAGGAGGGGTGGGCAGAGGAACCTATTTTCCTTTCCCTTTGCCTTCAAAATGGCCATCTATAAGAGATTCTTATGTTCCCTTGTCTTGTTTGGAAGTGGAAGAATCTTCATTTCGACCTTTCTTAAATTCTCTATACATTTCTTCTACCATGGCTCTCATGGTCATAAAACTATCCATGAACTGAGGGTCTGATTCCAAGGGAACTTCTTCTGACATTTTCCTCTTAGGATAGACTCTACCAATTTCTAGGTTAGTTTCAACCAATCCTCCTTCTCCTAATTTAAGCTTTGATCTAGCTAGCATTCACAAACAGTCTAGCACAAGCTTGTCTAACCTTGGCAACATAAAGCTTTGATACCACTTGATCTGTAAATGAGATCTAAGACAATTAATAAGGTATTACAGACTCATGTGCATGGATGTGCCTATGTTATTTTGTGCAATGGATTGATCAAATTACGAAATACATAGACTTTGAAGCAGTTAAAGACTATAATAGACAAACAAATAAAAACATAGCAGATTTAATAAGGAGTTCATCCAATACTCCTGGGCTACATCTCCTAGTCCAACCTTCAATGATGGTCTCTCTATTATGTCTTCAATCAGAGTTTTGTTTAGGACAGTGAGCTCAATTTGAGCCTCACTCACAAACAGATTACAATAACAAGAGCTTCACTTGAATCCCTCAAGCTTCCTCTGAGTACCCAAACTCCCACATAGCTCTCAATCTACTCTAAACTCTATCTCACATTGGCTTTTGAACACTGCCTGGCTGTTTGCGCTCTGTCTGTGACTTTTAAAGCCATTCTGGGTTGCCTGCTCATTTCATCTCCTTGTCCTTCAGTCTCTCAGGCCTTTGTCCATTTGCATCCCTCTTCCAGCATTTCCCAAGTATGGCATAACACCTGAAGGGGAGGTGGCCACCAATTCCGTAACGTAACTCTATCGGATTCCCAAACACGGCCGTTTTTCATCAACACAAAGAAATATGCATAAAACAGGAAAAATCCACCAAAACATGATATGTCGGACTTCAAATTCCTTTAAATATGGTTCAATCCCCTATTGGGTCCGTCCACTGGTCGCATATCGCATATCGGGATGGCTCTGTCTCTGTGTATTTCTTTTAATATGAAAATACACTAAAACATTGTAAATCCCCTCATTCTAGACTTGAAATTCTGCTTAATATTGTTAATGAACCTTCTCGGGTTTGCAATATCACATCGGTGCCTTTCCCCTTGGTTTTTCGTTTTTCACGAAAATACGATTTACAAAGGAAAAAACATTTTTCCGGACTTCAAGATATATGCAATTCCACCTATCGGATTATTGGGTCCGTAATATCGCTAACCTTATGGGTATCGGCCCCACTCCACTGGATACTTCCGATGTGATGCAGCAATGTGATATATCACAATCGCTCCTTGCAATAACCCTCAGGGCATTATAAAGCGCTCCTCTGCATACTCCGACAGTGAATCGTCGATTTAATATGGTCCATCTATCTGCGGCTTGATCGACGGTCCAGATTCACTCCACCATTCACTCATTGCAATTTATATATATAAAGCGCCGATCCTTGCCAATAGTCTTCGCTGATTACGATTTCCCGATCTGATCTGGATCGTTGATCAGCCAGATCGGACGGCTACTGTGCATCACTTATTCTGCCTGTCTTTTTATTGATTTCACGGGTTTTGGGGCTTCCCGATAGTGTTTCTCCACCTTGCTAAGGGTGTCCCTATTTCGATGTTTTCGATCCTTTAAGGGATTGTTGGCTTTGGAATGATTTTTAATAGATTCATGAAGACTTAGAGGGCATTCTTGGATCCATTTGGATCACCACCTCAACTCCATACAATGCAATGTCACTACCATGTTATGAAAGCAACTCAGGAAAAGATAGAAAATATAGATCAATGAATTTAAAATTAGCCTCTTCGAGGGGGCAACCTCATTTACATTACACAAATGAAAAATTCTTAGATCATACATGACAAGACCTCCTTTCTATATATAGGAGTCTAAGGGGTCTCAATACAATCAGAGCATACATAACAATAATATTGTAGGGGCACACCAATAACAATAGTGGGCTTCTATGGGGTGTAATAATAACAACACAAGGACTATATGGGCACAATAATACAATAAGGGGGTTGCACTAATAAAAATAAGGGGTTATACTAGTATTATAGGGACCTAACATGCCCCTCTCCTTCAAAAATTGTTTTCCTCGATGCTTGATTAGTTTTGGATGCTTTTGTATTAAATTCTCATCCTCCCATGTGGAACCTTTGGCGGGTAAGTTCTTCCACTTGATGAGATACTTTAAAATTGATCAATTATGTAGCTGTCGATTTCTTGTTTTTGTGACTGCTTTCGGTTCCAATAATATTTTCCCTTCCTCGTCAATTTCTGACAATATTGTTTGAACTGGGATATTCTCACCTATAACCTTCTTTAAGCATGAAACATTGAAAACTAGGTGCACTCAGGAAGATGCAGGAAGCTCCAATTTGTATGCCATAGTACCAATCTTTTGTAACACCTTTTACAAACCATAATACTTTAGTGATAATTTATTATCCTTCTTAGCTTGCTTGTGGGGCATTTTTTTTTGATGGTTGTAGTCGTAAAAATACCCAGTCGCCTATGTCAAAACTTCTTTCACTGCGATGTTGATTTGCCTATTGTTTCATTCGATTCTGTGCGAAAGTGAGGTTATCCTTTTTCTTCTTGATATGTCCTTCTATATTGAGAGTTTGACGATTGATAATTCCTGCTAATGCATTACAAGATATGATTGGATTCATTTCTTATTTCTCTGTGTTGGTTGCTGGTG
Organism: Pinus taeda; assembly: GCA_000404065.3. Lineage (NCBI taxonomy): Eukaryota > Viridiplantae > Streptophyta > Pinopsida > Pinales > Pinaceae > Pinus > Pinus taeda. The sequence goes on along the minus strand of APFE031392638.1, from coordinate 8,435 downwards.
TATATCCCCTTCTTTTGACGTTTCTTGATCATTTTCTTCCTTCTCTTCATGATCAATGTAAAATAATTTCTTCTCAGCACACTTACGACCTTCAGTGTATTTTCTATCACAACTGTAACAAAGGTCATTTTCTCCTTTTTCTTCCAATTGTTGTGTTGTCAACCTTGTAGGTTGTGGAAGGCTAGGAGCAACAACACTTCCATCTTTATAATTGTGAGTGGTAGGATTTCTTATGAGTGGCATGATAACAACGGTTAAATGAATGATATTCTAAGGCTTTCAATGTTAACCACATAGGCAAAGAAAACTTCATGAATTTCAGTAGTTATTTGAATTAGGAAGATGTATGGGCATACCATGGTACTTCCAATTTTTTTTAAATTGATTTATGCATCAATGGATCCACTGATGTAGAAATGGGGCTCAACTTTGCAACATTAGTCTTTAATCAATTATCTCTTTTCCTTGTAATCTTTCAATTTGAAACTTTATTCAATATCCTTGTAAGTTAATAGCTAGAACAATTCTGCAACACATCCATAGGGACTTGATCTTCAAACATGGTTTGTTCAAGGAATCAACATTACATGATAGAATCCTTATTTTCAAGGTTGGTGACATGCCCTATTTCATGAAATTTTTTCCTTGAAAATCACTTGTTCATGGATTAACCTTCACGACCCTTTGTTGATTTGCAAAAAAAAGCTAGCATTTTACCTCCAACACAAGGTGGTATTATCGAGGAAAACAACTATAAACATTAGAATGACTGGAAACATATATCTTAAAGGATTCATTGAAAAAAAAAACATTGTTGCATGTTAGGGAGCAGTGGCCAGGCTAGGCTACTTTGCACTAATAAAGTTTCATCTGATGTCTAATAGGAGTGATGCCAAAGCGACATTGAAGTATATCCATATGGTTATCTCCATTACACACAAGTTTTATATGGATTTTAAATAATATACCAAACATGCTAAAAAACAAGTTATAAGGTATGATGTTTTCAATTCCCAAACATTACTAAGTTATAACTTCAGGTTTTTCTTCCAATGGAGAGTCTACTTCAACTTCAAGGTTCAACATAAAATGTATCCAAAATTCATAATCCACTAATAATAATACTTGAATACTCCCTTCATTTACACCATCATGATGCATATGTTCCCATCATTATCAACACCATTTAAACAAACTGAAACTTTGGACTATAAACATGCCATACTTCTAAAAAAGACCAAAAACACTTCACCATCTTGATTCCCATGCGTAAACACCACTTCTTGGAAATCCTTCTCAAATTCTACTAATTTAATGCAGAAGCAAAGGTCACTAATGAATTCCACTTAAAATTTTGAGAATATGAGTATAAACTTGACTATATTTTTCTTTAGCACCCAAAACCCCATCTAGCACACAAATCTATGTAGAATTGTACACAAAATTTTATAAATGACAAAACAAACCTCATGAATGAACACCTTGAAAACTTCTGTGAATTTTGAGTATAACCATGACTATGTTTTTCAAGGTCACTTTGGACCCCCTTTTGCCTCGTAAAATATGCCACTATTTTTCCGCACCTCGATCTGTGTGAAAATCTTATACCCACATGTTGGAATATTTATGGTTTAAAAAAATGGATTTTTTAACCAGTGAATCTATTGGTATATTGGTTAAACAGTTAGATATATTTTCATAGGGGTCACAGGTTCAAACCCTATCAAGCCCCTTTTTATGGTATAAACTAAATGATATACAATAATGGATATAGTTGCAATAGTGCATGAATCCTAGAGTTTGAGAACATTGGCCAATACAGGCCTTTCATGTGGAAATTGATGATTGGTCCACATACCCATGCCAGATCATGACACCACATCATCTGCATAGTCATGCTTCTGTGTTAGCACCACCTCAGTTGCCATGTGTCACCCATTTTCTATGGTACGTTTCCCCTATACAAACTTGCCACCTCAACTCCATACAATGCAATGTCACTACCATGTTATGAAACCAACTCACAAAAAGATAGAAAATATAGATCAATGAATTTAAAACTATCCTCTTCGAGGGGGCAACCTCCTTTACATTACACAAATGAACAATTCTTAGATCATACAAATGACAAGACCTCCTTTCTATATATAGGAGTCTAAGGGGTCCCAATATAGTCAGAGCATACATAACAATAATATTGTAGGGGCATAACAATAACAATCGTGGGCTTCTATGGGGTGTAATAATAAAAACACGGGGACTATATGGGAACAATAATACAATAAGGGGGTTGCACTAATAAAAATAAGGGGTTACACTAGTAGTATAGGGACCTAACATGCCCCTCTCCTTCAAAAAGTGTTTTACTCAATGCTTGAGTAGTTCTGGATGCTTTTGTATAAAATTCTCATCCTTCCACATGGAACCTTCAACAAGTAAGTTCTTTCACTTGATGAGATACTTTAAAATTGATCGATTCTGTAGCTGTCGATTTCTTGTTTTTGTGTCTGCTTTCAGTTCCAATAATATTTTTCCTTCCTCGTCAAGTTCTGACAATATTGTTTGAACTAGTATCTTCTCACCTATAACCTTCTTTAAGAATGAAACATGGAAAACTAGGTGCACTCAGGAAGATGTAGGAAGCTCCAATTTGTACGCCATAGTTCCAATCTTTTGTAACACCTTTTACAGACCATAATACTTTAGTGATAATTTACTGTCCTTCTTAGCTTGCTTGTGGGACATTTGTTTTTATGGTTGTAGTCATAAAAATACCTAGACGCCTATGTCAAAACTTCTTTCACTGCGATGTTGATCTACCTGTTCATTCAATTTTGCGTGAAAGTGAGGTTATCCTTTATCTTCTTTAAATGTCCTTCTATATTGAGAGTTTGAGGAGTGGTAATTCCTGCCAATGCATTACAATATATGATCAGATTCATTTCTTCTTTCTCTAGTTTGGTTCCTGGTGTATATCCCCTTCTTTTGACATTTCTTGATCCTTTTCTTCATCCTCTTCATGATCAATGTAAAATAATTTCTTCTCAACACACTTATGATCTTCAGTGTATTCGCTATCACAACTGTAACAAAAGTCATTTTCTCCTTTTCCTTCCAATTGTTGTGTTGTCGACCTTGTAGGTTGTAGAAGGCTAGGAGCAACAACACTTCCATCTTTATAATTGCGAGTGGTAGGTTTTCTTGTTGCCGTAATTTTTCTTTCAATTTTTCTTGTCAACCTGAACGCCTTCTCCAATGAATCAAGTTCCCAAAGACGAACCTCATGTTGAATGTTATCCTTTAAAGTCCATATTTATATTTATCAATTGGCTAAAGAAGGTGTTTCTCTTTGTATCCTCATAATGTGCTATGATTTCCTCCATGAAAAATGACCAAGTGACAAGTGGTTTACAAGAAAAAATCCCTTTATACCATAAAAATTGATTCGGTTCTAAATATAAAGATGCAATGTGTACCTTTTGTAACATTTGCACATCATGTAGATCAAAATATTTCTCCATCTGTAGTATCCATGTTATGGGATCCTTGCCATCAAACTTCCTCATATCGATCTTTGGAATATGGCGGGTCTTTAATCCAATGTTAGATTCTATGAAATCATGATTAATATTTTTTTTTTCTCATCATGAGTTTCCTCTACTAACTTTTCATCATTAGGAGGCCGTTCTTATAGCATCTTTGTCCCACCTTCCTTCAAACCTTCCATGTCTTTCTTCAAACCTTTCATGCCTTTCTTCAAATCTACTTCTGTACCATTTTTATTAGCTTCCATGGAACATATAAAACTATTTATCTTAGCTTCGATCGCATTCTTCAAATCATCCATCCAATTTTTCTTACTAGGTGTTTCTATTTTCTTGATTCAAGTCATTCTTTTTCTTTCTTTTAGTAGCTTGATCTTGAATCTATTGTATCTATGAAATTTCAGATCTCCAAGGTCTAAAATGGCGACCTAAAGTATCCCTCTACGTCCTCTTTCCAATGCCACCAGTCTGATCGAAATTGGATTCTCCAAGAAAGAGTTATGCCCCATCTCCTAAGATGACCTTATTATATACGTGTTCCGTAGAGAAAACTTGTACGAAGTGCCACGCGTCATTGTTTCGACCTTCCAACCTGAAAATAATACACAGACAATCACATTATGTCCTCTTTCTATAACTTCTTACAAAATTTCAATCTGATGCTTAGAGAGAATGTTATGACGATTTTCCCAAGGTCACATATTTGGGATGTAATTCGGGAGCCTACATAAACCTTAATTTCTTGGACCGTATCTCCAAACATATAGTGGCACAAGATCTGAAATTCGGGCCCAAGCTTCACCAAGATTTCGGCTCAGATGGGTTTGAATTTTAGAGTTTGAACCTTCGTAGAAATAAAATTAGAGCGAAAATTCCACGATGACCTATTTGATATGGAATTTCGAAGCTTGCAAAAACCCTAAATTCCTCGGATCATATCTCCGAAAATATAGCAAGACAAGACATGAAATTCAGACTCGAGGTTAAGAATGATTGTGGCTCAAATTGGTTTTTGTTTTAGATTTTGAAACTTCGTAGATAAAAAGTTATAGCAAAAATTCCACGATGACTTGTTTAGAGCAGCGAAACCCTAGAATCTAAAGCTCTGATACCAAATGTTATGAAACAAACTCACAAAAAGATAGAAAAGATTTTAAAAATCAACCTCTTTGATGAGGAAACATCCTTTACATTACACAAATGAACAATTCTTAGATCATACAAATGGAAAGACCTCCTTTTTATATATAGGAGTCTAAGGGGTCCCAATACAATCAGAGCCTACACAACAATAATATTATAGGGGCAATAACAATAGTGGGCTTCTATGGGGCGTAATAATAACAACATGGGGACTATATGGGCACAATAATACAATAAGGGGGTTGCACTAATAACAATAAGGGGTTACACTAGTAGTATAGGGACCTAACATACCATGTGGTAATGCATGGATCTACCAAATCATCATTTTAAGTGCCATGTGGTGCCTCGGTGCTACCACGTGGTAGTCTTGTAGACCTTTTTTCATTGTTTGGAAAAAAAATCATATTCTAATAAATTTTTCTTATAGAATTTTTTTGATTATGTTCAAATTGTGTTGGAATTTTCTCCTTGAGCTCTACGCCATGGATTCAATTTCATCTACCTAGAAACCATCAAAGTTTGTTGATTTCTGAAGATCCTCTTTATATTTATATGAAATCATGCCACCTTGAAAATGATTTTTGCTCCATTGTTTTTTTCAATACCAAAGAGACTAGGTGTATAGTAGATGTAGTGAATGGTTTATGGAGGACATAAAAATGAAGGAAATGGTCATGGATTAATGGATGATAAGGGAGAGAAACAAATAAATGTGAAGGATTTTTTAACAACCTAATTCCCTCTCAATTTTAACAAAGTGATATAATGCTAGGGGATTCTTTAGTAGAATGAAAACACAATTAGGCTATACCCATTTGTTGTAGAAGATAAATTGGGGCTCAAAAGTTGATTTCTAGTTATCGTATGAAAGAGGAAGCTATAACTTATGGTTCAAGTGTGGTTTGGGATGATGAAATCCTGACATAACCATAGTGGGAACCCTAGAGAATCCATAGAGTGCCTCATCATCCAATTTAAATAGCAAGAACATGATATAACCACCACAAAAACTCTGAAGAGTGCATGGAGTTTCTCATTGTTAATGAGATTTTTCCACTCTATGTTCCAAAGAATCTAGAGGATTTGAAATATTCTTCAATACATGCAAAATAGAAGGCTTAAAAGTTTTCATAAAACATACATTCAGAAAGTAACCCATCCTTGACTCCTCATCTAGTGGAATCCTCATTCACCAATACTTATTTCTTGTTCCAACCTTCCTGCTAAAATATTAGTACTAAAGGTGGATCTTATTGTACCACAAAATAGGAGTATGTTTTAACTTAATTCATGCATCTATATGACCTAATGTAGGATAGCAAGGATGTATGTCACTGAAAGGGGTAGTCAACATTCCCTTTGTTCGCTTCTACTCCTAGTATCTTCTCTAAATTATAAGGGAAAGAATCACTATTCTTTTCAAGTGCCTCCCCAATAATGATGCTAAAAATGATGGTGTATTTATATAATTTGTATTTCAATTGAAATTTTAGATACACTGTGCACTTTAGTTTTCCAAACTAGGGTCAATAAGCTTGGAAGGCACTCTATGCAGTAAAGACAAGAAAGAGAATCCTCACAAAATTTCTAAATGACCTATGCTGCAAAAAGAAAATACTATAATAGTACAAAGTCTAGGTGGAATGTGGTCTTATGATATCAGCCTAAAGCATAGCTAAGTAGCACCTCACATGTTCAAGTTTCCTACTTTGAATGCTCAACTTTGTTTCACTGGTCAGTAATCTAAGTGGCCATGTTTTAACACACAAATTCTATAGCAACAAAACACACTTGCATAAAGGAGACACTCTTGCATGAAATCAAAAGTAAATTAATATAGGAAAATAGGAAACTATGATTCTTTTGATGCAACATTAAGTGAGAAGTTGTGAGAGAGTTAAGGCATTTTCCCCCAAGAGAGGTAGCAGATGTCACTCTTGGTCCTTTGCTTATATTATCAATCAACTTGTCTTCAAAAGAAACAACTATTCTATGATAATTCATTCATGAAAAACACATAGGTAAAATAAATAATATAAAATAAATAAGATTACATAAAATGAAAAGAGAATATATAATGGAATAAAATGCCACCATGACCTATTCGGAATGAGCTCATTTCTCTTAAGAACAAAGTAACAAGCTATTCCATAATACTAAATCAAAGCATTCTGCATCTAAAACTAGAGAATGGAAATATGAATAAAGAAGCTTGATTTTATTCCATCATATGTTGGACAATTTCTATAAGAGTCCCCCCTTGAAATGGATATGACACTCTCTTTTATACACAAACTTGCTTGAAACTAAAAACTCACTTGAGGTTAAGAGATTCTCAAGTGGTTACAACAATTTGCTAAATATATATCCACTAGATAATATCCTCAAATGGTTACAACAAATATGTAAATATAGATCCACTTGATAAAATATTCTCAAACAGTTACAAGAACTAGAATAGTTCCAAGATTCTTTCTAACTACTTACATATTTTGGGATGTCCCTACTTGTCAAATTCGAAATTAGTCATGGGGGCTAGAATAACATGCTCAAAATATGCTCAAAAATTATTATTATTTGTATTAAACTCTGTTGGCCCATAGTATATATATGGAGGAGCTTTAAATCCATAATAAAAGTGGATATGAACACTTTAGCACATAGAAATATTCCTTTAAATTTATAAAATACATATTTCATTATCTCTGAGTAGTTGTATGATTGACAGTCCATCTTGTTGTAACAATTTGTTTGTAATGCACTTGAATCTCCTCCTGCTACATGTTTGATTTCACAACAATTGTATGAGAACCTTGTAGTTGTAGTAGCCAACAAAATGACTTCAATCTATGGCAAGTGTTGTGCAAAAATCGTGATCTATGGCGGATATGATTTTGTAGCGTGTAAATAAAAACCCTATAACAACTTGTCCAAACATGAGTTATCGCCTCAAAATCAAATACATAATATACTAATTCTTTCTAAGGTTAATCAAAAATCAAATTAAATACTAAGGAATGCAATGAAAAACATCTAGAGCCTAAATCTCGCACATGAACATAAAAAGGGATAACACATGGTTAAGGGTAAATGAAGAATGGATAAAAGGAAGGAAATGAAGGTATCAAATGGTGGTAATTTTGCATCTCATCACTACCCCCATCTCGTTGTTTAATCTTGAATGCTACATCATACTAGAGCATAGAAGTATTATAGATTTGGCTTGTATGTTTGTGCTACTAATTTGGAGAAATATTTGAAATGATCAAGTTTCAGCTCCATGAAGCCTTGGATTGGTCAATAACATGGCTTATAAATTCTTAGAACAAGGAAGGTTGTTGTCTCCTATGAGAAACTATCTAAATTTTCTAAGTTATTGGAAAAGACAATGAATGAAGAGGAACCAAGGTGGCTATGATCATTATATGTTAAATGGGAAATCTTTATTCGAACAAAATATGCAAAATGCTACTATAGGAAACTTTAAAACAAGAAAATTTGATATCGTAAGCCATATAATCTTCAAATTTAACCCCTATTGGTATAGGTCAATCTATGTGAATGCATTTAATTGAATTTGAACATAGAAAGAATTAATTGGAGTACCAACTAATAATGTCAATCATTAAATCATGTGAGACAACTCATCGATAGTATAAATAAGTGTCAAGGTACAAGAGTGCATTCTAACAAGTACAAACAAATGTTTTGAATTGAAGTCACCTGTAGGATCTGACAATCAAG
>APFE031392630.1:0-29623 GCA_000404065.3 Pinus taeda | reverse complement strand
TGTTGAGAAATAATGGAAAACCCTTCACATTCCAAAACCTACCCCTAGAAGATGAAACGCCAAATTGTGGGCCCCATTTTGGGTAAATTGGTACATCAATTTCCCGGGTTCATAGCTTTGGCATACGATCTCCTTTTGATGCGTATGATAACTCGTTAGAAAGATCTATCTGAGAAATACCACTTTGGGAAGGGAAAAATTGGTCCATGGACCCATGTTGCCCCCAGATTTCCCAAAAAACATCGTTTAGGGCCTCAAAACGGCTCAGGAAGTTCAGGACCCGAAAAAACTGCTAAAAATAGTAAATTGTGCTACAATTATGGAAACTGAAAAGACTGACAGAGACGGTTGTGGGGGTCCAAATGGGATAGGTGGGTGGCCACCAACATCCCCCTAGATCAGGATGCTATGAACTAATTATGGACCAAACCCTTACCTACAGGGTGTAGACTAAAACGTGAGCCCTTGACCCAAATGCAGGGATGGCACAGGCTGGATTTCAGGGGCATGGTCGAGGTCGAGGTAGAATGGGACCAGGAAGGGGTCGCAGAAAACTAATTTGTTACAATTGCGGAGGGCTAGGGAATTATGCCCGCAATTGTACAAACCCGACAAGAATATCATGTTGGTATTGTACACAATTTGATCATGAGGCAGAAGACTACCCTTCACTGATAGCGAGGATGTGCGAAAAGGGGGTACTCCAGCCCCCTCTGACCTAGAATTTACAAATGATGAGATCTGAGTTGCGAAAGAATACCCAAATGTAAACATGATGCTCAGGATTGGTATGACCATGGGAGTTGATAAAGGGAAGTAACTAGAAGAAAGCACATGGGTTCACAATGCTCCTATAAAGGAACCCAAATTTGATTTAGAACATGTGAAGGAGACATTAATGGAAGCTAAGAAGAGCTTCATGGAGGCCCCCACTTCAGGTAGTAAGGATCAACTAGAACCAGGGATGGATCCTTCAATGATCACTACCTTTCTGGAGACATTCATGAACCTAATGCACGATAGTAAGGTGGTCCAACGACTATAGGAACTTATCACTAGGTGCGCAGGGTCAGGAGAACCACGCGTGGTCTTGAAACTTGGAAAGCAAGCATTGTGTATAGGAAGGGAAATGAGGTTGACTGCATAAATAGGTGAGTACGAAATGGATTAGGTATTCCTAGATCTGGGTTCACACATGAATGTACTACAAAAGCAAACATGGGAATGCATGGGCAGACCCGTGTTACAATGCTCCCATATTTAGTTACGAATGGCGAACCAATAGAATATTTTTCCCATGAGAATATTGCAAGGGGTAAGAGTTGATATTGAAGGTGCGAGTGTGCAGACAAAGTTTGAAGTGATAGAGATTGTCGAAGAAAACAATCCCTATCCCACGCTACTAGCAGTAGACTCGGCCACCAATATGATCGGAGTCATAAATCTGAAGAAGCGCAAAATGATCTTTGAGAAAAAGTCACTATGTTGGTAGTACTGCTAGATCTAGACGAAGGAGCGCAATACACTAAACCGGTGCGCGACAAGGATAGTGATGATGATCTTGACTGTATTTACAAGATAACTATGTGAGAAGAATAGTGGGTGAATCTGATTGCAGATGGAAGGATTTCATGGGAGCACGAAATCTCCTGCACTTCGGATTCAGACGAAGAGATAGAGCGATGACAGAATTGGCTGCATGAAGTAACAATGCTTAATTACAACATGGTGATCATATCATTCCACTGCGTGACAACAGAGGCAAGGGAGCTACGAATATATGATGGATTAAAAAAGGTTGATGAATTTCTCAACAAATTTGAAAGCACAGTACCAGAACAGCAGTGGTTCGATGCGCTGAAATTGGCACTGTGTGCAATACCCACATGATGGTGGGGTACGCATCAAGGAAATTTTGAGGTCTAGCATGGATGTAGAAGGATGATGCACCTACGATTTGGGAAACCATAAATACGGCTACCAGAAAAATATGACATATGAGATGATCCACACATGCATCTCCCAAAATGGACCAAGGTCTATGCGGAAGAGCCACAGCCTGAAGGGGTACATTTATTCTACCATACCTTGGATGTCATACCCATGAATTAGTATATGGAGACAGAGCTCCACCATGGTACAGGCGAAGGATGTATTCCATGAGGGATTCTTGTTAACATTCACATTTGAAGATCGTTGGTCGGATACTGTTGACGATGCACTACAAGCAATAAAAGCCACTATCTTCAAAACACCACAGGAGCCAATGGGAGTACTTCAGCCACAATGGGTGACACAGTTAAGCGGCCCACTAGAGTTTTATAATTTAAATGTTGAAGAAGATGATTAGGACCCATGAAACCTTAACATTTCAGAAACAAAAGGCTCCCGCGAGATTCACGGACCATCACTTGAAGACCTCGACATCACCATGCCACTAAAAATGAAGTAGGTCAACATTGGAACAGAGCCAGAGCTGAAGTACATAATGCTTAGGGACTATTGGGACAATTCCATGGTCTATAAGGTCGTGGAGTTACTTCGTGAATACCAAGACTTGTTCCCGACCAAAATTACAGACTTGAAAGGGATCGCTAGCGATTTAGGGATGATGAAGATCACCGTGAAACCCAACGCAAAGCCAGTTAAGAAGCGACCTTACCGCTTGAATCCAAAATATAAAGAAAAGGTCTATGATGAACTAGACAAGATGCTCATAGCTAGAATTATTAAACCAATGGAAGAATCCTATGGTAGTATAGGAGAAAAAACAGAAGGGTGAAATAAGGATATGCGTAGGCCTTAGGAGTTGAACAACACCTGTGTACACGATCCATTCCCAAGACCATTCATAGATGAAGTACTGGACAAGGTTGGTGGACATGAAGCACATTCATTCATGGATGGGTTCTCAGGGTACCATCAGATCAAGATCGCACTGGAGGATAGGAGCAAAACAACCTTCACAATGGAATGGGGCTATTCTCAATACACCGTTATCCCATTCCGACTGAAGAACGTGCCAGCTATATTTTCACACATCGTGGTCATCATGTTAAAAGAATACATCGATAAGGTTTTCGAGGCCTATCTGGATGATTGTTCAATCTTTGGATTAGTTAAGCACCATGTAGTGATCTTACACTTGATGTTGGATAGTTGCCACCGACACTAGATTGTGCTGAACCTTAAGAAGTGCACATTCCTCGTTCCCTTTGGAAACCTGTTGGGACATGTGGTCTGCAAACAAGGCCTCATGGTGGATCCTACGAATATTGCCATTATACTAAATTTGGAAGCACCGTGAGGTGTTAAACAACTGCGCGCTACCTTGGCACACACTGGATACCATAGGAAGTTCATTAAAAGCTATGCCCAAATAACCACGCCAATGGAAAAACTATTGAGAAAAGATGTTACATATTGCTGGAATGATGATTGCATGAAGAGTTTGGATGTCTTGAAGGGGAAACTGGCCTCCGCTCCAATCCTGGTCTTCCCGAAATAGGATGTGGAATTTCATGTACATGTTGAGGCATCGTGTATCACGTTGGGAGCCTTACTCACACATGAGGGTGCAGAGGGTGTGGATAACCCGATCATGTTTGCGAGTCAAATATTTTTCAAGGCACAAAAGAAATACTCTACCACTAAGTGTGAAGGGTTGGAAATGGTGTATGCGCTCCAAAAATACCAATACTATTTACTCGGAGGACATTTCAAGATGTATAATGACCATTCCGCATTGAAATACCTGGTGAACAATCGTGTGTTGGGCGGGTGAATATGTAGATGGCTCCTACTATTTCAAGAATATTATTTTGAGGTCATAGTCAAGCCAAGACGCTTAAACGGAGGACCAGACCACTTGTCATAAATTGAGACAGGAGAGGAACCAACAAATTTAGAGGAGGGACTCATTGATGCACAGCTCTTTGCAGTGCACATCGTGGACATACACTTTGAAGATATAATCCATTTTATAACAACAGGGATTACACCGAAAGAATACTCAATCAAACAGAAGAAGGAATTGGTGGTGCGCGTAGTGGACTTTTCTGTCATCGTGGGGTACCTCTACAAGATGGGCAATGATGAGATATTGTGAAGATATGTGCCTAAATTCGAACGAAGTCAGATCCTTGTAGAAGCACATAGGGGTGCTGTAAGAGGACACAATGTAGGACATGCGACTTCATAGAAGATTCTTTGCGCAAGGTCATGGTGGCTGACCCTACACCAGGATTCAAAAGTGCACTGTAAGGCCTACGATATATGTCAGAGGATGGGAAAACCATGATGAAGGGATGAGATGCCACTAAATCCCCAAATGACACGACAGTCGTTTGAGAAATGGGCAATCGACTTTGTGGGCCCAATCAAACCTCAGGGAAAGACGAGTGTGCACTACATCATCACCACGAAAAAGTACCTAACACGATGGGCAGAAGCACAGTCGGTCAAGGACTACACAGATGCTACGACTAAAAAGTTTTTGTTCGAAAACGTGTTGATATGATTTGGCTGTCCAAAAATCTTAATGAGCGATCGTGGAATACATTTCCTGAATGAAACCATTAGCGTGCTCATAGAAGAGTTCTAGGTATATCATCAAAAAAGTACACTGTACCACCCATAAGCCAATGGGACAGTCAAGGCACTCAATAGAATACTGGAGATTGTGCTAACCAAAGCATGTAATGTGTAGCAGAACAACTGGGACCTACATGTATTTGATGTGTTATGGGCATACAGGAAAACGTGCAAGATATTGACGGGACAAACACCCTTCTGGTTGGTCTATGGTATGGAAGCTATCATGTTGATGGAATACATCGTACCTAGTCTATGAATAGCAATGCTCATAGGCATGACAGACCATGAAGCTCTGGAAAATAGGCTTGCGCAATTAGAAGAACTCGAGGAAGAATGGTTTCTGGCTGGATTTCATCAGCAGGTACAAAAAGTGTGAAAAGGCCTGGCACGACCACCATATCAAGTTGCGCACCTTCAAGGTAAACAACTTAGTACTATTTTATGATAGTAAGTTTGAAAATTTTCTGGGAAAGTTCAGAGTGCATTGGATGGGACCCTATGTGGTCAAGGAGGTCATAGACAAAGGTGCGGTCTAGTTAGTCAAACTAAATGGAGAACCCTTCTGAGGAAAAGTAAACAACAACTGCTTGAAACACTACATGGGTGGGCTAGCTCTCTGACTAACCAAATCACGCATAGACTTCATGACCTGAAGAGCCAAACAAGGGCGCAAGACTATAAACATATTCACCAGATGTTGGTACCAAGGAAAGGACATGATTTAGACATGAATGATTTAGAAGCAAGAATGTAGAAGGTCCACCAAACCATAGAACAGTGCATCGCGGACCTCCAAGCAGTACAGACCAATTTGAGGGGCTTTGTACGAAGGTTGTCGCACCAGCAGAGTGACTCGGGATGAGTCACGATGATTATTTTGGGGGCCTGTTGCGCATGGAATCCCCCCATAGCATGTTTTGGGGCTCAAAGCCCAAGTTTTAGTCAAAGGTTTTGTAAGACTCCATGATTTTCAAGGGCATAGCATGAAGTATAGGTTAAGTCAATGGGTTGTATGTCCTAAAGTAATGTAATGTAATGTAATGTCATGTTGGCCTACCCATGGTCTGCAGACCATGGAATTGTATAAATAGAGCGAGGCTCTAAGTTGTAAAGGGAGTGAAGAAGAAGAGAAAATAATACGAATGGTTCGATCTTAGAGTAGGAGTCTAAGTGTCTTGGGTCGTAGTAGTAGTAAGAGGCTCTATAGCTGAGTGCGCAGAGGCCTAGTAGAGTCCACAACTGAGTGCACAGACCCCTGCAGCTTAGTGCGCAGGGCAGTGTCGAGTCTATAATTCGGATTGAAGATTAATAAAGAGAAGTTGATTCCTATTTCAACGTATCTGTTGTGTATTGCTTTCTTTACATTTATACTATTTTATTTATCCCATGTGCTAATATGATTGTTGAATATGCTATAATAATCATTAGTCTTGCATAAACAAGTTAAGTAATCAGATAATAATAGATTAAATAGCAAGGAACTTGGGTATTATATGGGTTGCACCCCGAATAGGGTTGCATGGAAGAAGCACCACAGGTTGTGGAAGGATAGCAAGTGCGTGTAGTGGCGGATCAGACCGCAGAACTCCAGAAGCTCATCAGACATCCCCAGGGTGTGGAAACCTGGTTCTAGCACCCTCCCATACTATTTTAGGTGAGTCCTCAGTCTGCACTCCACATATTTTTACCGAAAAGGCTAGTAGTATCGGGATATGCTTGGCTAAATCACCTTTTAACCTAGGCTAGGCCCATACAAGCCAACATAGATGCATACCATTGGAGCTTGGAAAATTATTACCTTCCCATTGGAGCTTGGAAACTCATTACCTTCCTTGGTGTCATGCAAGATCATGGCTAAAGCAATGGCTCAATTTTATGGAAGGTAGTTCAACATGAGCACACAGATTTTTTACAGGGGTTGATTATTCTAGACACCTAATCTAGACTTGAGAGGCCTTGGATGGGATCGAGACAGTGGCTAGCACCCTAGTTTCCTGCAAGTTGGAGCTTTATCATAGAAATGCTAGTTTTATTACCATGATTCGTGGCCATGGTGAAAGGTTGAAACATTACTCTAAAAACTCTAAATCTAGCCCTAAAACTAGGAAAAGTTTAACCAACAAACTACCAGAAGGATGCAATTTTCGTGTCCTCCAAACCTTTTGTGAGTATGAACATGCCATTGACAGATAACAAGTAAATGTTTCATACAATTAAATAACCAATCTGGCTCAACACCGGCCTCTGATACACATAGATTTAGTTCCTAACATATTTTCCATGATTTAGCTGCTTCCCCTGCATTCAATGCCATTTTCCAGCCATTAGATAAAGCTCTATATTCACCATTCGTCGCATCATTGTTGATTCATTTTGATTGAGTTTGACATCGGTTCAGTATAAATTTAGAGAGAGAAGTTAATTAGTACTATACTATGCATTATGAATCACAGTAGATCAGCACATGTGTGTTGCATTCACTTAGAATCAACTTAATCACTCTCATTGATTACAAGGCAATGATTCATAAAAGGATAGTGATATTAGTGGAATGTAACTCTGTTGTCTTACTAGCTTGTACAGAGGGATAACCATTGCTCTCTAGGAATATTAGCGGCAAGTTATATAAATTTCTACTTAGGTATAGTCTATAATTTGGACAGTTGGCCATGTTTGAATTATCTGTCAGGGGTCATGTTTCTATTGGTACTGGGAGTTGTATATTTTCTAGGGTTCTGATTTTATGGTTCACTAGTGTTTGGAAGAACTATTCATTATTTATCAAGATTTTCATGAAATATCTTCTCATGCTTTCTCAAAATTCACCTAAAATGCCTGGATATCATTTTCCATGAGCTTTAACTTAACTAAACAAAGAGTGATTATGCTTGGATTGGTGTCTTTGTAATGTTGAAATGTCTTGCAATCTTTGCCTATGACAAGATGCAATAGCCCTAATTGGATAACACTAAAACTATCTCAATTCAGTGTTTAACTTTCATGACCAATTCCTTCATTTTCCCATAGTAGCTATGTTGCAATAGTCTCACATGGAGCGAGGGTTAATTTTCACATGGACATCTCTCTTTTGAGAATGAAGGCAATGTGCTAGGCTCTCATCTAATATATGTTTCTAAGATATAATAAACTTATGGTGTATGAATTATCATCATTATTAGTCCTTAGTTATAGTATATGTTCTCTGTGTCTTTATGCTCATGGCTGGAATAAATAATTCTCCATTGAATTTCTATTAGCATCATTTAGAAACTCTTTATTAATTGATTCTTTATGAAATACATCAGCTCTAAGTTACTCATCATCCACTTTCTTGCTGAGTTAGAGATCAACTGCAATGGTTCAGGAGCCATTGCATTCCCTCAAGGAGTTGCCAATTTAGTTTCTGTATGACTATTAAGAATTGATCTCTCCTTACCTAGAGTGTTATTAAGCGTTCTTGGGTCGATTTCTACTTACTGTAGTCATTTCCCACTCCCTTGAGAATTATTTTCATTTGCTAGGGCGAGTTTGAGCTCAATATTGGCTATCTAGGAGGCCATAGGTACTAGACAAGGCCATACATAACTATAGGAGATCATTGGCTTTCCAATTTCCCTTCATTCCCATAAATCCATTGAATACATGGGTGTTGAAATCTACAAGGACGAGCATTCTTGATGTGTATTTATGGTATAATTTATTTATATTATAATATTGTTAAATTGAGATTCATTAGTTCATTGATTCAAATTATATGTTGTTCCATTGGTATAGGGAATCGTTACATGAGAACCCATTAACTATAATTATTCACAAATAATATCCAGAGGTTTTTCTGTACTAGAATGATGATTGTCTAGTATGTTGTATAATGAGGATAAGATTGAAGAAATGAATGAAAATAAATCTCATTCAAGGGGAAATGTCGATGAAGGTTGTACTTTAGAAAAATAAAATACAGTAATATGGACAAATATGGACTAATTATGATGAAGAACATGCAATAATAGCCAACTTCGATGAAAGCACAAAATGTGAACAATTTGAGCTGTCTGATTTCGCAGTTATTTCATATTCAACTAGTTGACCAATATCTTCTTGTATTGATAATATGGAAGATCAAGATTACATACAACAATGTATACACACATTTACCTTAAGGCAAAGTGTTGCACAAATGACCCTGAAGGAAAACTCCCTTGAGACAAATATCAAGTTATTGAGAAAAAACTATGGTAAAGATGTTAGCAATCAATTGTTTAAGTGTGCTTTTTGGATGCACTCGCAAGAACTAAAGATTGTATCCCACTATCCAAAGGATCTTGTCTCAACTAAAAAGGGTATGCTAATATATTCTTTTGGGAAAAAGGCACAACACATTTATCTTTGGTTGGGAGTTTGTCCATATTTCCCATGATGTAAATAGTTATAATGTCATGTTAAGTAGATTTTTGGCATACCTTTAAGAAGGTATCATTATTGAATGGGGCTAGAAATCTAAAATGTTATCAATTCAATTAGATATATGATTATATTTGTCTAGATGGGAAGGTTGATATAGTTTGAGCTTGTAGGAATTAATTATTGGAGAATACCCTATTGCAAAGGAAGCTTTGGGTTGAATGAAATTTCATGAACCTACTGTAGAATCTGTGAGCTATTTTTTTTATTTTTAATATATTTTTTCCTTATGCTATTTCTTATGAGGGATGGCATATGATATGTAGGAAGCTTTTCACTCTATAGAAGATATTCATGGCCTTGTGTATGGTCAAGAAGATTCCCAAACCTCAAATGACGAAAATCTAGTATTCAAAGTTAAAAGAGATATTTTGGATATTAGAAAGTCATTTGTAGCATGCTTATGCATGGTACAAGATCTATATCCTCCAAAAACGTTACAATAAATACTTAGCATAGAAGGATTTGCAGTTGATGGCATCATCTGGATTGTTCGCTACCATTTCTATTATGCCTATGATCACAAGCATGGGGCTCACCATTTTGAGCTGGAGAATGAGAAGGAAAGAAGTTCAAGAATGGTGAGTTTTTTAAGTTTTGGGATTTAGAATGGATTCTAAAATGAATACCAAAGAAGGGGTAAGTTATTTCAATGAAAAGGCTTAAGTTCATCTGTTTGAGATGTTTGCATTTGTATAGGTTTTTTTAGTATAAGTATTATATTTTTCTAATAATAATATGTCTTTTTGGCAGTTGTCATGCTCAACACTTCTATCTGAAGTGGTAATTAATAGGTATAGAGCGCATTAAAGAATTTATTTTCGAAACTAAGTCTTTCCTTGATGTTGTTGAGAAGTCAAAGCACACATATATTCTTCTAAGCCCTTTTTATGTGTGTACAGGTTACCTCCCATATTTCTTTCCATATGTACCTTTTAACTTGTTACCTCCCAATGTACCTTGTTACCTCCAAACATGCAATTAAACTATTACCTTCCATATGAGGAATTATCAGCCACTGAGATAGAAATAATTGTTTCACCTGCCAAAGGTCCCAATGTTCAATCAAAACCAATACCCATGGTAGCAACTCCACCTCCACCTCCTGTCCTAGATCTTCTTGGTTATTTGATAGGTTTAGGCAATGTACTTGTCCCTAGTGATTAGTAAGAAGTAGGCTCTAGGTGGGTATTAGATAGTCAATTCCATTTCAAATTGTAAATAACAAATGGAGAAAATTGGCTTTACTGTTGTTAGGTGTGAATTGTAGTTATTATGATAAATGTCAACCTGATTAAAGCAACTTGTGATATTTGGTTAACGCTTTATGCAAACCTCCATTTCTTGTTTTACTTGTATCATCAGTAGGTCAAGGCCTTAAGATCAATGGGAAACTTATATGGCGTGATGGTCAAATTTTTTATAGCTTGAAGTTTTAAAATAATTATTTCGGTCTTATAGTTGCTGGAGTATAGACCTTTGCAGGTACAGTTCATAAAATGTGAAAATAGTTGAGATATTAGTTGTATTTACTGTAAATATTTCTAGTTTAATAGGATGTAGATGCACATCTATTTTGAGTCCTTTTTCTAAATTTCATTCCTGGTAAATTAGGTGCCACCATTGCATCTTCGGAGCTCAACACACACACTGTTGTCAATGGTATTGTTTCAAAACATATCCCCTGGACTAGAAAACACTATTTTGTAGGTGGAAGTAAAAAATAATCAACAACTTGTTTGGTATTTTAATGATAATATTCCATTTGAAGTTTTCTTCACTGAGGATTGCAGGATGGAGTGTGCAACATTTCTGGAGGTAATAATGAATGTTAGGATCAAAATTTTAAGCTTTGGAAGTTTTCTTCATTGAGGATGGCATGATGGCATGTGCAACGTTTCTGGAGGTAATAATGAATGCTAGGACCATTCCCTCTCCTCCACTCTTCTTGTGTCTTCAACTCTGTTGGATTTTTATGACTTTTGGGTCAAAAGGACTAGGCTGGATGGACAAGTCCAAGAGATAAAAAATGGAAGAGGAAGAGAGCATAGACGATGAGCTTATTCTCTCCATTGAAAAGCTGCAAGAAATCTAGGATTGAAGCTTGAGAGCGTAAGTTCTCATGCACACTAAAAACTAATTTTTGGGGTTATTTTATTTTATTTATTTATTTTTAAATTGGTTTTTTTCTTATCTTTTTTTAAAACATTTTTCCCATACCTTTCTCTATGCATTATTTTTTTGTTATATTAGTGCATCTGTGGATTGATTGAATTTTTGCTTGTCCATGGGCTACTTGATCATTATTTGTTACATCCCTTAAGAGAGGGTTTGAGGAAAAGAGCAGTTTTTTCAGTCAACCCACACTTCATCTTCATATTCTTTCATTTTTTGGATATGGACATTTTGATTGGTTTACATATGTTGCTTTTCCAATAGTGCCTCGGAAACTGTTTCAAGGAAAAATTGAAGCTAGAACATTCTCAAATTAGTTATTTCAATTTTTATCCCATATCCATTTATTGTTTGGGAGTGTGTTGGTAAAGCACAGGGTTCAAAAAATGTAATATTTTGTGCAACAATTCTTGATTAGTTATAATATGGCTGTTTACAATTAGGTTCATAATGACCTGGTGACCTGAGGCTCTCTCATAATGGTCTGGTCACCTGGGGTACTCTTGGCCTAGTCACTACCCCCAAAGGATCTAGCAACATTGCTATAGTTAATGGAAAAAGCTCGCAATTCTATTCGGCACCTACCCTTAGGGAAGTGTATACCTACCTTACCTATATGGTTGTTGACAGTTGGCTTATTCTTACATTCATTTTTTAATTAGTTGTTGGAAAGCTTTCTTGGAGGATTTAGTGGATAGAGTTTAAGTTGGATTCTTGATGACAAGCAAAGTATTCCTACATTACGTATTTGTAATTTCATAGTTTCATTCACATTGAGGAAGAAATAGATTCATTGTATCACTTTTGTTTTCCCTTTCCCCACTTATCTAACAAATTTGCAGCTCTTGAATTTTTTTCTTTCTACTTTTGCTCTCTAAGATTGAATCTAAATTCTCCAGTACCTAGAAGAGCCTTTTTCTCTTCTATCATAAGATGCACGTGTGTGTAAACCTATGCAGTTGATAATATAAGTTGGGAATGGATTGAAACAGTGATATTTTGCTATAGTGGTGTTGATGAATCATTTTTCAATTGATCCTAACATGTCTATATGTATAATGTAGAAAAATGGAAAACAAAGTAAAATTATCATAGGGTGCATTGAGTTGCTCTCTTTTTTCTATTCATCTCCAATTGTGTTGAATGTTAGAA
The DNA here is from genome assembly GCA_000404065.3 of Pinus taeda. Classification (NCBI taxonomy): domain Eukaryota; kingdom Viridiplantae; phylum Streptophyta; class Pinopsida; order Pinales; family Pinaceae; genus Pinus; species Pinus taeda. The sequence goes on along the minus strand of APFE031392630.1, from coordinate 17,239 downwards.
ATAGGTTTCAATTGCAAAATGCATTTTCTTTCATGAGACTACAGAAATCGGTCTCCAAATGAATTGAAAATGTCCTGGTGCACTCTGGGCTATTCTATCACTAGTCTTACACAGGATGTTTGTATTCAGGTCATTGAGGTTATTATTATTTTTAGTTATTATATGATGTCCAATTGTGTGGGGCCTTATACATGGGTAAATTGCACTTGGGTATTATGGACAATTGAGTCCTTAAATATTTTTTGTGCTTTCCCTTTCAGTACAGGGTCTTTAACATTCATTACTCTTTGATACACTTACCATTTTCTTCTCATAAATTTGATGGGTGGTGGCACTAAATTTTCTAATCTATTTATTTTAATGAGATATATGTGTTTGATAGGCTGGGCAATGTGTGCTATGATCCAAGAGGTATTTTAAAGTGGGCTAGCTCAATGGAAGAGCGTATGCTTTACAAGAAGGAGGTTGGTTGTTCGATTCCACTGTGGGCCAACATCAATTAATCAATGATTTTGTAGTTCATTTTTAATTAAATGTTTTTTATATGGATTTATTCATTGTTTTATATTGTCTCTAAAGAGACAAAAGTGATATTTAAATAAAAAAATTATCGTCTCTAGAGAGACAATAGCTAGTATTAAAGACATATTGTCTCTGATCCGAGTGTTGTCTTTAAAGAGACAAAAATCAAATTGTCTGGATAGAGACAAAAATGAGATTGTCTCCTAAGACACAATAATGGTTGTGTTATATATTGTCTTTATAGAGACAATATTTTTTAACACAATAATCTTTAAGACAATAATCTTTAATACACTATTTTTTAAGAAAATAATCTTTAAGATAATAATTTTTGAGACACCTGCTTAAAAACAATATTTAAGACAATACACAAGTTTTTTGTTGTCTTAAGTTAAGACAATTTACCCAAAATTGTCTCAAATATTGTCTGAAAACCCTCTTTATATAGTGGTGACACGACCTCACCACTCACGTCCTCGGCCTTGTTTGCACTAGGCATCCACACTCTCACTATCAACACCACAGCGCACACTCACTCTCACCATAAGAGTTTAACCGATCTAAGCTCCACCCTGTATCCATGCTTTCGGGCTCCACGATTCAAGTATCTCACGCTCAACAACTACACATGCAGTCAATGCCACTATACTACGCTCAACTCAATAGGCTCCATGAACATACTCACCATCTCCACCATCTCACAATGCCAAGTCATTAATTCACCTCAGCAACCATTCATGCTATTATGAGCTCTAACCTTGCAACTATCAATCAAACAAACAGGTCTTGCAGCAACACAGTGTCCATAGGTTCTATTCAGAGTCTGCACACAACTTATGACACAGCTTCTCCCACGCTCATATAGCAGCTTTTGCCAGGCTTATCTCTATGCACAACGATCACCTCATTATGCCTGCAACTAGATCCTCCTGAGGCTACTCCTCAATGCCAACACGACTTCCATGCTCTAATCTCTTTCAAAAACTCAGCAAAAACCTTGGGCTTTGAAACTAATCTTAACCCTCAGCTATTAAGTCAATGCCAGCATGACTTCCATGCTCTAATCTCTTTCACAAACTCAACAAAAGCCTTGGGATTTGAAACTAAGCCTAACCCTAGGCTATCAAATTAATGGAATTGCCTTTCAAAAAACAAAGGCTTTGACATGCCTTTCTGCTCCCTCTCTGTAACACACTTCAATGAAGAGGTTTTCCGTTACACCAAAACCCACAGGTGTTCGTAAACGTTCCAAATGAGTAACTAGGATTCCCACGGTGGAAATTACTGATTCCATAGAGGTGCGGTGATTCTATCAACACCCCCCTCAAACGCAACCTTGAGGGAATCAAACCTGGGTCCATGCTCTGATACCATGAAGAGGTTTTCCCTTACACCAAAACCCTCAGGTGTTGGTAAACGTTCCAAACGAGTAACTAGGATCCCTAGGGTGCAAAATTATGGATTCCATAGAGGTGCGATGATTCTTCCAATGCTCAAAGCTGAGACAAGCCGCACCAACGATGAGATAGACAACACAACACACGTCAAGGGCAGGCTTTACTCCTCTCTTTTGCTGCACTCAAACTAACTATATTTTCAACCTATGAAAATCCACAGGCCAAGCGAATACTCTGTGCAGGCCCCTTTTTACTAACAACAACCATATAACTAGCAGACTCGACCCTTGGCTTTATACCACAACGGACTGCTCTCTTTTCACGCCTCTTTCAATGCGGTTCGATCACACAACAGCTCAGCGACCACTGAACCCTTAACCATGCACAGATGCAATTATCTACCGGTGAGCTTAAGTCGATTGTAGATTCCCCAAATATTCAGGAATCCTATGAATATGGGCACAGTCAAATAATTGACCGCACCCATGGCCGTCAGATTCCCAAATATTTGGGGAATCCGCAATCGACTTAAGGATGGTCGTTATCCACACATTAGAGCGAGAAGTCTCAACTCTACTAATTAGAGGCTTATCAACGGTCCCTCAACTTCACATGGTCTGCACGTCACATAGGACTCTCGAACTACCGATCTCAAAACCTACTATAAGGCTGCGCCTCTGCCAACAACAATTAAATTGAGATTTAACGGCTACACAGACTCACTCTTCTTCAAGCTTCTCAATCCGACATGAAGACTCTATCAAGGCTCCGATACCATATCCGAAATGAAGATTCTATCAAAAATCGTGACAATTTCATTCACAAACACTCATATTTAAACATAAATCTAGCGGGTAAATGTAAGGAGGTTTTATGCACTGTCATTTACTTCCTACCGAAATCCTCTAACTATTATATTCCCCACAAACTAACACCAACTACTTGTTGTTAATATATATTAATAGGTGTGATTATTATTCTTTTTTTTTCTTTTTTATATAGTGGAATGGGCAACAGGGGCAGCCTCATGACTCTAGTTACATGGGGTCGATTCTGACCACTACCTCTATAACCACTAGGAGTATGCGCCCGCCCCTCTCCACAGCTCTGGGTTAGTCTGGGGGATTTGAACTTTTGACCTTTAATACGAAACCTGCCTTTCTAAGGAACTCATTGTGATTATCAACTGGCCTACCCCGTGGGCGTAGGCGTGATTATTATTCTAAATGGTTTCCAATTTTTTATGGACTCTCATTTACTTCCTACCTAAATCCTTGGACTATTATATTCCCCACAAACTAACACCAACGACTCGCGGTCATATTAACGGGCGTGATTATTATTCTAACAGGTCTTACCATTTCTAATTTTTTAAAAACATAATCATTATTGATTGTACGATGTTTCTGAAGCGTGTATCAATCCTTCAGTATTTTTGAATTATGCAAGGAAAAGATAAATCACACTAATGTGCGAAATGAACACTGAATTAAACTGTAAAGTGCGTTCAACTTATGAGACTGAGAGAGCAGTTAATTGATTGTGTCCAATGAACTTTGAACTTAGAAAATAGGATGAAATCGTGCAAAAGAAAGAGACGGGTGAAAAATCCCCGCTAACCTTTTACTGTTCATGGGCTGGATGATTTCAGTAGCCTGGATAGTCTCTACGTATCTTATATCTCCTGACAGAATTTTTTTTTTTAATATCTAGATATTAAGTCATTGAATTAACAAAAAGTCGGAGTGACAGTTGGAGTCATCGTCACAGTCTCGTTATAATAACAACAGCTTAAGAATTAGAGGGTTTACAAAACTCTTACCGATTTTGATGTAACCATAAGGTAAGATATTTTTATAATTGCCGATTTTGAGGTAACAATAAAACGTAAGATATTCTTAGAATTGCCTTTGGTAATGGTCACACTTATGTGATTGAAAATCAATTACAGTGACTAACGGAAATCCTAATAACGTATGACTAACACCCAATTCATTCTTAGAATTGCCTTTGGTAATGGTCACACTTATGTGATTGAAAATCAATTACACTGACTAACGGAAATCCTAATAACGTATGACTAACACCCAATTCAAACTAATTGTAAGGGTTTGGAAGTTTAAAGACTGCAAAAGTTTTGATGCGACAAAATACCAAGACAGTACTAATCATTCACTTGGATATTCAAGCCCATGTGCATTATAATAATCCTGTTAATTATTCCACAGCCGTGAAACCCCGTTCGAAAATAATGATTGTCGGTAGATATATTGCGAGCCCTAATTCGTACGATATATCTAATAAGGTCGAGAAACCCTGTCCTAAAGTTGGGTATTTTTCAATAGGAAAATACCAAAACCAAACAACATTCAACCAAAACTCTGTTTTCACCTGAGAATTTATTGAGCTTGGTTTACTGCTGTAAAACTCTTTTTTACATTTACTGGTGTAAAAATATTTTTGCATATAATTTTGTAAAAATATTTTACACATACTACTGTAAAACAAAATTTTACATATGTAGCTCCAAAAAAAAAGTTATGTACTTCTACACATTACAACATCTCACAAAATATTTTCAAATACAATACCGAAGACTTGGCTTCATCTTAAGCTTTCTGGTTTTGACTGATTTCTTTATATCCTCCTTGCTTAGTGCTGTGCATAAACCTTTCTTTCATTTTTCTTCACCCTGAGCTCTCACACTACATACTCATCATTACAATGAGACACTGGTTTATTTATGCACTGTTGTGCAACACTTCAAGTCTCTTCAGCGCCCGCAGGCTTTCATTTTTTTTTACAATGGTCAACTCATAAAAAATCAACAGTGATTTCTTTATATGGCTTTCATTTTTTTTACAATGGTCAACTCATAAAAAATCAACAGTAATTTCTTTATATCCTCCTTGCTTCACACTAAGCAGTGCTGTGCATAAACTTTTATTTCATTTTTCTTCACCCCAAACTCTCACACTACATACTTATCATTACAATGAGAAACTGGTTTATTTATGCACTGCTATGCAACACTTCAAGTCTCTTTAGCTCCGGCGGGCTTTCATTTTTTTTACAATGGTCAACTCATATTACAACCCACGAGCATTTTTCATTTTGGCTCGTTATATATTATTAACCCTAAAACAAAAGATTAAAACCAATGTGCACTTAAAATATACTTAATTATTTTAACTGCTGTAGATAATAAAAAACTTAAATGGTTTACCCACTTTCTACGACCATGGTTTAAATTCATTTTAATTCTTTTGCAGATCAACCAAACTTAGTTTTTACTCCACGCAATCCTTGATTTGATGCGGACCGGTATGCAGCTTCATGGGATCGACGGCGGAGAGCGAAGAACCCCATTGGCTCACAAGAATATGGGGAGGCTTTTTGCTACAGGACTTTAGCACCCGATAAATTGACGTCAGGCGAGAGACACCTGCCGCCACCATATCTTATCGGAGTAGATCACAGGGATATTCCTTCGCCGAAACGCTGGTGCGAAAAGTTTCTGCGGCCGGAAAACTCGGATATTCCTTCGCCGGAAAGCTGGTGCGAAAGGTTTCTGCGGCCGAAAAACTCACGATCACTGCGCACACTGAGTTGGCATCCATCGCTGCCCACGTCCGCCTGTAACCTGCAACCTTTAGTTGGAATTACCATTCCAACAAAATTATCCCTCTGCGTCAGGTGAAGATCAGTGAGAGCAAACGTTTGGTAGCAATTGCAATCGCCACTAATATCGATCAAATTACCGCACCAAATGACTCTTTGTTTATCTCAGCAATTTGATAAAAGATTTTCTGAGCTTTTCTTGACAAGGTTTAAGAAACAAAGAATAATAATTATCGACAAATCTCTACTTGGTTTTCTTGGCCATCCCTAGAAGAGAATAACTTTTTTGGGTTCTTTGAAGGCTAGAAAAGAAAAGCAACATGATACATTTTTCAATTTATTTTTGTCCTCATTACATATCATTCTTTAGAAAAATAGTTTAATATTTCTACAATGAATTTTCATACCCTTGGTTACATATATAAAACATGTTTCCTAATGGTACACAAAGAAGGAAATATGGAAAAGGTAGTATTAACATGCATTAAAATGCTGCATACGCACAGTATCAAAAATTGGAAATGGCCGTTTTCCTTTCCAGATGACATTGCAGTGGAATTATAACAGTCAAGCGATCGGATTGCAGCTATGCTCAAAATAAATAAATCGGATTAATGTGCACAATGACCGAAATCGTATTAATGTGTAAAATGACCACTCTGAATTCAAATGTAGAGCTGCATTCAGTTTATGAGAGAGATTATTTAACTAAATGTGTCCGTTGAAATGAGCAACTTTGAATTAAATCGTGCAGAAGAAAGAAACAGATTAAACTTCGTCGTTGCCTTTACTCCTCAATGTCTGGATCATCTGATAATCATGCATCGCCTGTGGGCATCTCATATTTGCACAGCGGACAAAAATTTCTGATATTAAGCCATCGAGTGATGCATTCGCTATGATAGGGATGTTTACATGGCAGTTCTTTCGCTTCCTCACCCAGAGGCATTATGTCCTTGCAGATGGAACAAATTGTATCTTCACTGATTACTTGTGTACCCAAATTCTCTATCGCTGACACTGCTGCAGGAGGAGGGCCGCGATCATCATCTTGATATTCATATTCGTCAACCTCTTCACCCTCTTCATCAATATCCTCATCAATTTGCCCATGGCCGGTAAGGTTTTTGTAAAAATTCCATCTCAATTCCAACGTGTTGGACTCTAGGTCATGAAGAATTTGTTGCCAGTCTAGACTTTGCCCCATAATATGAAGTACAAGATATTGGTATTGGAAAAGACGTGTAAGTGTGAGTCGAAGAGGAAGTACTGACCTAGAATTCAAATCATCTTTATTCTCATGCACTTCCTCTCGACATGCACTTCTGCAGCTTTCTTCATTAGCAAGGGAAGTAATATTTACTTCTTGCGCTGAATTATCATGACCATCTTTATCAATTTTTGGATAACTGACTGAAGCGGTTTTATGTCTTCCTCCATTATCACCAGAATTGGAACCTTCTCCAACCTGAGTTTCAGTGAAATTAGGAATTTCTCCCAGCTGAGGCTCAGAGGAAATAGAGCTTTCGTTGTTTTGAGTTTCCAGGAAATCAAAGTACTGCGGACCAAGAATGACATACACCCCATCTACATTATAACCAATATAGGAAATTGTTCCGGGAACCCATTGGAGGTCGCAATAATGACAATTGTCTGGAGATAGATTGGGCAACCCAATTCGTATGATATACCTAATAATATTAAGAAATCGTGCCCTGTAATCATCCCTCTGCCTTTGGTCGAGGTCGCTTAGAGCAAACGCTTGGTAGCAATTGCATTCGCCACACACATTGATCAAATAATCGCACTCTGAGCATCGCAATTCCTCTGCCATTGCAGCCTGCTGTATCTTCCCTTACTCTTTCAGTTTCGTGTGGAGCTTCTTGTATCTTATTATTTCAGTTATGTTCAGCTTCTACGATGTTGATGAACGTTTGAAATGTAAACAGCTGGAAAGAACAACGGATTCTTGTTATTAATTATTCGGTATTTAAAGGTAAGTTACAAAGTGTATTCTTTATTTTTTTATTTCAAGTAATATCTATTTCATATATATATATAGAGGTACTTTTTTCCAAGATTGTAAGAAATATTCCAAGATGCAAAAGCACGTTTAATGGCGTTGCAAATATATGTTGGATTGCAATATTACATGTCTGTGTAATCTTGTTACCTGTTTTTACTTTGGAATTTATCAAATATAAATGTTTAAGTTTTTTCTTATACAATAATATTAAAAAAAATTTAAAACGCACAATACGATTTCACCAAGTTCTTCTTCGTTCAATTCTTAAATCTTGAAATACGTTAGATAGTTTCTTCGTGTTGATTTGACTTTGCACTTACTAAGGGTGAAGCCTGAGTAATTATGGGTGCAACATCACAAGGCTTTTATGTATTAAAATCAACTATGGTTAATTAATCTCTCCCATTTAATATTATTTTCATTTTCTTGGGTTAATAACCTCTTGGGATTTTAGAATTAATCTTTTGAGTTTATAATTTGTTAGGGTTTATTTCTAGAGTTTAGTTGGGTTTATAATCTTTTTGGTTTTTAGTATTGATCCATTGGGTTTATTATTCTCTCTTATTCATAATATCAACCATGATCAACCATGGTCAGCCATTGTCAATGATAAATAACCATGGTCAACTATGGTCAACCATTTTTGGTAAAAATCAATCATGGTGATCCATGGTCAATCATGATCAACCATGGTCAAACGTTACATTGTAAAAAAGATCAATATAGAAATCAACCATGTCCAAACAAACATTGTCTCCATATCAAAATCAATCATGGTCAAGCGGGGTCACCCACAGTCCAACGTTGCACTGTGACATGGATTGTCTCATTATCAAAATCAACCATGGTAAACCATGTTTATTTTAGGGTTTATAATATTTGTTTTAGTATTTATATACCTTCGGTTTATAATATTAATTCCTTCGATTCAATGTTATTTCCTAGGGTTGATAATCCCTTAGGGTTTTAGTATTTATCTTGTGTGTTTATAGTTTCATTTGGTTTATACAACCAGTCATGCCGGTTTCTTAATCTAAGGGTTGAATCATAGTGAAGCATGGTCCAACGTCGCATTGTGACAAACATTGTGTCAATATGAAAATCGACCATGGTCACGCATGGCTAAACATGTTTATTTAAGGGATTATAAACTTATCTTAGGATTTAAATACCTTGGATTTATATTCTTGCCTCCGGCTCAATGTTATTCCCTAGGGTTTCTAATCCATTGGGTTTTTAGTATTATTACCTTGTGTTTATTATTCCCTTTGCTTTGAAATATCATTCAAGCTTAACTGTGGTCAATCATGGTCAATCACGGTCAACAAAATTCAATCTTCATCAACCATGATCAATCTTGGCCAACTATGGTCAACTGTGCTATGTGAAATCAATCATGGTCCAACATCACATGGTGACAAAGATTCTGTCAATATGAAAATCAACCTTGGTCAACTAGAGTCCAATGTCTCATTCTGACAAAAATTGTGTCAATATGGCAATCAATAATGGTCAAACATGGTCGACCATCTTGCTACGTCAGATTGTGACAAGGATTATCTCAATATAAAAATCAACCATGTTTATTTTAAGGTTTATAATACTTATCTTGGGGTTTTTATATCTTGAGTTTATAATATTTATCACTTGGGTTTAATATTATTCCCTTGGGTTTATAATCGATTGGGTTTTAATATATTAATATTCTTGAGCTTTATACTATTAATGTATTTTTGTGTTAATATTAATGTATTAATGATCTAAAATTTATTAATTGTTTATAATTTATTAATATGAATGTATTGGGCATAATGGATTATATTAATGTGTTAATGGATTTTCATGTATTAATATTATTTACATTTATAGTATTAATGTATTAAAGATTGTATCAAAATGAAGATAAATGATGGTCACACATTGGCTAACATGTTTAATAGATGGTGTATGATATTTTTGTTGGCTTTATATATGTTTAGTTTATATTATTTGATAGGGTTTAATATTGTTCCCCTGGGTTAAATATGTTTTCCCATGCATGTATAATCCATGTGGTTTCTTGCATTAATATTTATCTTGGGGTTTATATACGTTGGGTTTATAATCCCTTGGTATATTAGTATTAATCCATTTGGTTATTATTACCTTGGGTTTATAACATTGCTCCCTTGGGTTTATTAATCTAAGGGTTCTTATTCCTAGGGTATAATATTATTTATAGGGTTTATAATATTAATCCTTGGTTCTAATATAAATCTCCTTGCTTTATAATCATGGTCAACCATGGTACAACATCAAATTGTCACAAAGATGTTCTCAATATGAAATTCAACCATGGTCCAACATCATATTGTGACAAACATTGACTCCATATGAAAATCAATCATGGTCAACCATGGTGCAACATCAGACTGTGACAATATTGTCTCTATATGAAAATCAATCATTGTCAACCATGGTCCAACGTCGAATTGTGATAAATATTGTGTCAATTCTAAATATTATTCATAAGGTATACAATATAATCCCATGGTTTAATATAAATCCATTAGGTTCGTGATCATAAATCAACCATTGTCAACCATGTTCCAATGTCACATTGTGACAAAGGTTGCCTGAATATAAAAATCAAGCATTATCAACCATGATTAACTCATGGGCCTCTAAAGTAGACATAAATTAAAGCCCATGCCTATAAATTAAACATAAATTAAGGTCCATCTAACCATCCTTTGGCATATTAAACCTCTCTTCTTGGATTAGATAATGTATTTTTAACTTTAATATATTCATTAGGAAGGTTCATGAATAATTGCATATATTTCCATAATATTATTTATTTTTATGGAATATTATGAGAATATTGGGCAGATTATGAAGTTTTGGAGGAGATAATTTAGTGATTTTCTACCTACTACAGGAGGATCAATAAGAAATAATAAATCAACAATGGAATTATGGCACATATTGTGAAACTCCAATGATTGAGAAAATCTAGGAATGCGGTCCCTGCCATTTAATGCAAATTCTTAGTATTGGGGATGAGATCCACTAATTAAGGGATTTTGGTGGGGAAAGCTTCCTCCATTCATGGGGAATGATTCATAATCATTTTTTATAAGTAACACGTCGAATTTTCCTCTAGGGAGATATTTTCATTAGTGTCCTTTTGGAGATAACTCATATTTTTGCAGCTCCATTGTATTTTCTTGCAGGGATGTAATTTTATTGATGAAAATAATGAAGATTGGTGCCATATTGAGCTTCTAAATCTTGTTATCCTCCATAGGTCTCTAATTTTCTTTGGGCTTGGCCATCCCAAGAGCCTCAGAGCCCTTTCGTATCATTTTATTTCATTCTTTTCACTTCTTATTCACATGCATCTCTTGTTTTTATTTCTTTCTACTTTTGCATTTAGCATTAATGATTTCTTGTTGCAGGATTGATTTAAATGGTTAATGTAAGTTCCTTTTCACGATCAAAAGCATCATTTCATCTGTGGAAAATATTTTTAAGGTCATAGTAATCATTGAGCTACATGGATTAGCTTTCTTATTCCCAAATCTACATTTCTGGAACTCCTTTGTGGCCAAGAACAGTAAATTTCTACTATTTTTTAGAGCATGCTAACGAGCTTCAATCAAGTTGGCTCCACTTTCTTATATAAAAAAGAATTTATACTTCATAAAACAAATCACCCCATTTCATTTTCACTTGAATAGGTTAGTCATTTTATACATTTACTATCTCACTAGTTCTTGAATTTCTAGATTTTCTACTAGTAATTTTGTGCTATTTTTTAGCATGGGTTAACATATGTATTTTTGAATGATTCCACTTGGAATGGGGACCTAAGACATCCTAGTGAGTAAAAAAAATTGTCCCATCCAATTTGGATTTGATTTTCTTGGTCATTTGATGAATTATAATTTATTATAGTAAATCTGTAACATCCTATAGTAAATCAAGGGATCATGTAGGAAATCCTGTAGCATCCTATAGGAAAGCTTGTTTTGAGCCTAAATTGAGAAAAATCATCATTGAAGCTGAGAGTAGGCCTCTACTTGACCTCCATGCCATCAAGACCATTTTAACCCTCTTTCTCCACACTTGTCTCCCCTATCAAAGATCAAGAAAAAATTAGCATTTCATTTATAAAAAAAAAAAGATTTAAAAAATGAGTTGTTTTATATTTACACATGCACACTATAGTTATTACTCTCTAGATCAGATTTCATGCTCAACTAGTTTAAATCATCACATGAGATAAACAGGGTTAAGCTAGGTTTATTTTACATTTATTTCATGATCTTTATGCAATTAGAATATGTTTCTTTCCTTGTACTTTATTTCCTGCAATAGGTTAAGGTTCCGTTTTGAACATTTCATTTTCTGCAATTAGTTTAGGATTTGACTTCAGTACATGCACTCCATTACATCATGATAGCAAAGGAAGGAAACACTGTATGTTTCACATATAGTGCAGATACCTCTTAAGTTTGTACGAACCTTGGGTTGATAATTAAAGTTGGTAGCCTTGGGACTTGTAACATTCTTGTTGCAATACCAAGGCTCATCATTAACCATGGTATAACATCACATTGTGACAAATATTGTCTCAACATGGAAACAAACCATAGTAAAATGTGTTTATTTAAGTTCTTATAATATTTATCTCAGGTTTATATACCTTAGGTCTATAACATATTTCCCTTGTGTTTAAAATTATTCCCTTTGGTTTATCATCCCTTGGGTGTTTAGTATTAATCCCTTTGATTTATTTCTCCTTTGAGTTTAGAATATCAATCGCTTGAGTTTATTAATCTAAGGGTTCTTATTCCTAGGGTTTAATATTATTCATTGGGTTTATAGTATTAATCGTTGGGTTTAGTATAAATATCCTTGGTTTATAATCATGTTTAACCACGGTCCAATGCCACATTATGACAAAGATTTTCTTAATCTGAAAATCAACCATGGTCCAATGTTTCATTTTTCACAAATTTTCTACATATTAAAATCAATTGTGGTCAACCATGATGCAACGTCATGTTGTCACAAACATTGTCTCAATATGAAAATCAACCATGGTCAACAATGCTATTTCTAGGGTTTACAATATTTATCTTAGGGTTTATATACCATTGATTATATATAATCCTCGGTGTAATATATTTCCTTGTTTTATAATCCCTCAGGTAATGAATAACCATAATTAAATATAAATCCAAATATATATTATAATTATATATATATTATATATATATATATATATATAGTATATTATAATAAATACTATATATATTAGTTTTTAATAAAATATTCCTAGGGTATAATATTATTCATTGGGTTTATAATATTAATCACTGGGTCTAATATAAATCCCCTTGGTTTATAATCATGGTAAACCAAGGTACAATGCCACATTATGACAAAGATTTTCTCAATATCAAAATCAACCATGGTCTAACATCGCATTTTGACAAATATTGTCTCCATATGAAAATCAATCATGGTCAACCATGGTGCATAGTCACATTATGACAAAGATTGTCTCCAAATGAAAATCAATCATTGTCAATGATGGTCCAATGTTGCATTGTGACAAAGATTGCATCAATTTGAAATATTATTCATGGAGTTTATAATATTAATCCTATGGTTTAATATAAATCCCTTTAGTTTATAATCATGAGCCTACCATGGTCAACCATGTTACAATGTCACATTGTGACAAAGATTGTCTTAATATGAAAATGAGCTATTTTAAACCATGGTCAACCATGGTCCAACATCACATTGTGACAAAGATTGTCTCAATATTAAAATCAACCATGGTAAACCATGTGTATTTAAGGTTTTATAATATTTATCTTAGGTTTATATACATTAGTTTTATAATTTATCCCTTGGGTTAAATTATTTCATTGAGGTTATTATCCTTGGTGTTATATAATCCCTTGGGTGTAATATTATTCCCTTTAGTTTATAAACTATTGGGTTTTATTAATTAACAATAATTAATATAAAGTCAAAACAAAATATTATATTTTTTAATAAGTATAATATGAGGGAATTTACTTACCTTAGGCTTTACTGACCATGTTTATTTAAGCTTTTATAATATTAATCTTAGGTTTATATACCTTAGGTGTATAACATTTATCCCTTGGTTTTAAAATTATTCCCTCGGGTTTATCATCCCTTAGGTATTTACTATTAATCACATTAGTTTATTGTTCCCTTGGGTTTATAATCTCAATCCCTTGAGCTTATTAATATAGGAGTTCTTACTCCCAGGGTTTAATATTATTCATATGACTTATAATATTAATCGTTGGGTCTAATATAAATATCCTTGGTTTATAGTCATGGTTAATGACGGTTCAACATCACATTGTGACAAAGATTTTCTCAATATGAAAATCAACCATGTTCAACTGTAGTTAGCCATGATAGTTCTAGGGTTTACAATAATTATCTTAGGGTTTATATACCTTGGATTTATAATATTAATCCATCGGGTGTAATATTATTCCATTGGGTTTATAATCCTTGGGTTAAATTAATTAACATCTAATTAATATGAAATAAAAATATATATATTTATACCTTTAATTAAATATTCCTAGGTTCTTATTGCTAGGGTGGAATTTATTCATAGGATTTATAATATTCAATCCTCGGTCTAATTATAAATCCCCTTGGTTTCTAAGCATGGTCAACCATGGGTACAATGTGACATTGATGACAAGAGATTGTCTCAATATGAAAAATTAATCCAATGGTAAACCATGTAATATATCTATATATATCTATATATATTATATTATATATATATATAATATATATAATATATTATATATTTGTAATTAATTAATTTAAAAAATATATAAATTAAATCGCATATTAATCTTTATCATTAATTTTAATTTTAAATTAAACCATATTATTAATATTATAACCATTAAAAAAAATTATAAAAAAATGTTGTAGTCTAACGAGACTATTTTTTGTCTTGAAAACCATTTAAATTCCGGTCATATTTTGAGAAAATCTCGCAGAGATTTTTGTAAATCCAAGTTATAGTTATTAAAATTTTAGATTTTAGATGCCCTAGAGGTCTTTTATGGTGTTGAATCTATTTCTACCATCAAAAACATGATTCAACCACTACCTCTAGAAGATTTTTTGAAAAACATTTCCCCAAATTTCAACCACTTTTGGTCATTGGGGCAATTCCTCCGCCTACGTAGTCGACTCCAAAAACAATTTATAGTTTTTTAATCAATAAATAATAATAATAAATTATTTAATGTTAATAATTAATAAAATTTTAATTTAATAAATTAATAAATATAATTAATTCACAATAAAAAATAAATATGAATAAATCAAGAGTAATATCATATTAATGATAATAAAATAAATAACGAATACAATAATAAATAATTAGTCATAGCAATAATTATTGTTAAAAACTAATTCTAAGATAATAATAAATTATCCAACATCACAATTAATTGAATACAATAAAATTAATAAGCTATAATAATAAGTTTATTATCATTATAATTACTTATTAATATAAATTAATAAATATTATTAACTATAATATAATAATAATAATAGATAATAATGTTTTTTTTTTAATATTATTATATTAGGTATATATTTATCAATATGAATATTAATGTTATTATTAACATTAGATTTATACCATTAATACTTATTGGTATTTTCTAACCAAATTAATAATATGGTTGTGTTTATAATATTAACAATCCTTTGTGTTTATAATAAGAATAATCATGTGACCCGGATGTGGGTGAATTAAATGTTAATTTATGGAATTAACGAATGGTGTAAGCGCTAGGTACTGCCAGCTGCAGATCAATGCTGTTCTCCATGAGTAAATCTGGCTCAAGCAGGTTTACCTAAAGCGAGGGCGATTCACCCTGCAATTTGTATCAACTACTCACTCCGTCTGAGGCGAGGCTCTTGCTGGTATAATCATGGCGATTTTGGCTCTCCATCCCATTGTTTCCTTCCCGTCTTCTTGCCTTTGGCCTTTCCTTGTTGCATGTCTCTACAGTAGGTCAGTTTTAGCTATTAGGGGGCCACTCTCAGGTGCTCTTGTTGTTGGAAATGCGCTTCCCTCCTTTCATTCTTAGGCCTATTCTTTAATCTCGGCGTGGATTCTCATTGTGTTGTCTTGTCTCCACTCCATTGATACCTGTTTTTCTGAGCTTCCCCTCCGTTGCCTCATCATGGCCCATCAACGCATGAGAATCCGCCATGGAGGGAGCCGTGGTGGTCATGGGTGCTCTCAATCTATTTGCTTTGTTGATCTACCCCCACCTCCTGCTGCTCAGCCCTCTTTGCAAGCAAATTTGCCTCCTCTCAACCCTTCCCATAGACCTTTCTCGCACAATGCTTTTCAGACTACTCATTTTAAGTTTCAGAGCTGCCTAAACAGGCCCATTATCACAGCCAATATTACTATTATCTTTTCTGAAGAAGAGGCTCTGCCTCAAATTACAGTGCGCTCTCCGGTTGAGCTTTCTCAGGGTGGTCACAGAGTGGCGGGCAACCAAGGCAGTGAGCAAAATTTGGTAGATGAAGGCCAAGAGGAAGGGCTTGGTGAGAAGCATGACGAGGGTGGTGCTCCTAGTGATACTCAGCCACCAGGTGGTAGCTCTCAGGGAGCCTATGTCTCGATGGCCATTGCAGGCAGTTCCAGTGACACCCGTCCCTCGACGGTTCTTCTAGGCGGCAGTGAGGATGGTAACATGGCAAGGAATGATGAAATGTGGCATGGTAATGCATGCCCGGTTGTGGAGGAGCCTCAGAATCAGGACATGGTAATGTGATGCCACCTGGGCCCTTTCGTGCCTTCACTGTTTTCTTTCTTATGGCTCGTATGGTTAAGCTTAGGCTGTTTTGGGTTAGCAGCTCTGGTTTTGCCTCTGTATTTTGGTAGATTCGTTCTTTTTCCTGGTGGGGTGGCAGTCTATAGCTCTTTTGCGGTTTTAGCCAACGTCTCTGTCTCTTATTTCTGGTCTCGACCATTTCATAGGGGGTTATCCCATCTCTTCACCATGATCTTTTTGTTCAATTATGGTTACTATGTTTGGCTCCTTGCTTACTGTAACTGGTTCTCCCTTACTTGGGATAGTTTTGTGTGTTGAATGCTCTCAGATGGTCTTGCCTGAGGCTTCAACCTCCTTGTAACATTATTTTGATTTTCCTTTAATAGAATTAGTCTTTACAAAGAAAAAAAATAATAATAATCATGTGGGTTTATCAATTTTTTTTGTTTAAAATATCAATTCCTTGGGTTTAAAATATTAATTCATGGGATTATAAATCCCTTGTGTTTTTAATATTGATCCCTTCGGTTTTTTGATCACTTAGGTTTATAATATTTGTCCCTTGGGTTGACTAATTCCTTGGGTTTATAATATTAAACTTTTTGGGTTTATTAGTCCCCTAGGTTTATAATATTAATAATTCAATTGGTTTAGAATTAAATCCCTTGGGTTTATAAAATTAATAACTTCTTGTGTTTATTAATCCCTTGAGTTTAAAATAATAATTCCTAGTGTTTATTAAGCCATTGGATTAAAAATCTTTAGGGTTTATAAATCCTATGTGTTTTTAATATTGATTC
>APFE031392606.1:29401-63366 GCA_000404065.3 Pinus taeda | reverse complement strand
TAGTACACCCTTTGATATATCTAGAAACTATCTCATGCATTCTTGGCCAATAACAGAACCTTTGCAATTGTGCAATTGTTTTAATTACACCAAAATGACCTGATACGAGAGAAGTATGTGCTTCTCGAATTATGTTAAATATTTCAGTTTGTGGAATGCATAACTTTCCCAAATGATATAAGAGTTGGTCCTTTACATAATAATCCAATTCTTCTACTTTCTTTCCATGACTTAAAGTTGCATATACATCTTTAAAATCTACATCTTGAGCATATTGTTCAATATAAATTTCATGCATTACTGAGTTATGATTAAGTATAGTAGAGGCATTTATGATTGGTCTTGATAACATGTCTGCAACCTTATTGTGTATGCCCTTCTTATATCTGATAACAAGCTGAAATTTTTGTAGAAAACCCATCCACCTATAATGTCTTGATTGTTTCAATTTAGTTTGTGAGTGAAAATATTGAAGTGGTTGATGATCTATATGTATGATTGTTTATTTACGCATTAGATAATGTTTCCACTTTTTGTACTAATGCATACAATTCTTTATCATATGTGGGATAATTAACTATTGCAGTAGTAAATGTCTCAGAATGATAGCATATGGGTTTACCGTGTTGCATCAACAATGCTCCCATGGCATAGTCACTGGCATCTGTCTCAATCTCAAATGGATGTTGAAGATCTGGTAGTGCTAGCACTGGTGTTGTACTAATTTACTCTTTTAAGGTGTCGAAGGCTTTTTGTTTTTTTCCTCCCCACTTAACACCTGTTTCAATCCTGTTAAAGCATGTAATGGAGCTGCAATCATAGAAAAGTTAGCAATAAACTTTCTCCAGTATTGTGCCACCCCTAGGAAACTCCTAACCTCTGTAGCAGATTTGGGTTTAGGCCAATTCACAATGACTTCAACCTTAGAGGGATCTATCTTCAATTCACCACCCCCTACAATATAACCCAAATAATTTAAAGATGTTCTGCCAAATTCACATTTTGACAATTTTACATAGATATTTTCTCTTTTTAAAACATCTAAAGTCTGCTTTATGTGCTTCACATGGTCTTCCCATGTCTTACTAAAAACAAGAATGTCATCTAAATAAACAATTACAAAATCATCAATAAAAGGTTTAAGTACATCATTCATAACTCTCATAAATGTAGCAGGTGCATTAATTAATCCAAAAGGCATAACCAACCATTCATACAATCCTTGCTTTGTCTTGAAAGTAGTCTTCCATGCATCTTGTTCTGCAACTCTAACCTGATGATAACCACTTCGCAAGTCTAACTTAGAAAAGTAAACTGCTTCTTTCAATGATCTAATAGATCATCAATACGAGGAAGAGGATAACGATTCTTGATCGTTATTTTATTTAGCGCTCTATAATCAATGGAAATTCTCCACAATCCATCTTTCTTTCTCACCAGCATGATTGGAGATCCACATGGTGATGTGCTTGGTCTTATAAACCCTTTATCGAGCAACTCATGTACCTGCTTCTTTATCTCTGCATTTTCTAAAGCCGATAACCCTATAGATTCCAATGTTAGGTAATGGAGCATCTCGCTGCAAATAAATATCATGTACTATTTCCCTTTTGGGTGGCAGACCTTTTGGTTCTTGAAATAGAACATCATACTCTGAAACAACTTTAACTAAATCAGCTTTCTGTTTAGCATCACATCCTTCAAATACATTGGTTTTATCAAGGTCCTTTTCCTTTACAACCATTAGCAAAAATTGCTTACTTGAATTCACAATTCTTTTCATCTACCCTAAGTTTATGAGAGAATAGTCATTTTTTAGTTTATGAGCTCTTACAATATATTCCATTCCATCTTTAGTGAGTTGATACTTATTTTCAGCTCTATAGAAAATAGCTTTCCTATCATACAAGTATGGACTTCCCAAAACAATACCACATATATCCAATGGAACTATATCTAACTCAACCTCATCTACAAATGTTGATCCAATATCAAACCTAAGTTTACATTGTCTCGTTACTTGTAGCTTTGTTTTATCACATAGCCAACCTAATGGATATGGCTTCTCATGAGGTTTTGTTTGTAATCCCAACTTATTTACAATTGTTTCAGAAATCAAATTTACTTGTAATCCACTATCAAACAAAGTATCAATATTATTGTGCTCGGAAATTACTCTAATACGAAAAGCGCATTTCTTTCCCTCTCATTACTTTCATTATCAACAGATTGTGCAGAATTACTTGTGGATGCTTTAGAATCTTTACCTTTAATACCTGTGGTTGTAACTGTTGTTTCATCACTTGAATCTGACCCCAAGTATTTCTGAATAGCAGTGGCATTCTTCTTCTCCTTTCCACCAAACTTCTTGGGTTTTTGTTGTGGATACAAAGACCAGCAGTGTGCCTCATCGTGTCCTTCTTTCTTACAGTGAGTGTAGGAAGGTTTTCCCTTCTTTGTAGTGTTTGCTTTCCTCTCCTTCCATTTCAGTTTCTTCTTTTCCTTATTATTGTTTGCAAAAGGTTTAGATGACTTCCCAACCTCTAGGTTTACATTCTTACCTCTAGCCTCTAGATGTGTTGCTTGGAATGATACATCATCTAAGTTAGTGGGATTAAACATGAGTATAGTATGCTTTAAATAACTATGCAAACCACCTATATACTTCAATAAAGTCTCAGGCGAGTCCAAGGATATACCTAGAGTTAAAGCTCTCTTTCTAAATTCTTGAGTATAACTCTGTACACTCTACCCCTTCAATTGTCGAAGAGTTTGCCAACTCATCATTGCTTGTTGCATGTAAGCTAAAGGATAGAATTGCTTTTTGATAGCATAAACAAATTTATTCCAAGTAGAAATGATTTTACCATGTTTTTGCAGATCAACTTGTGTCTTGCCTTCACACCATACTAGTGCAGTTCCTCCAAGTTGAAGGCTAGCCAGTTGAATCTTCCTCCTTTCTTAATCAATGTTCTGCACCCTGCAATATACATCAATCTGTCTTAAACAATTATCTATCTTTTCTGCATTAAGTTCTCCATCATAAATTGGAAAATCAAACTTCACATCTAATTTTATTAAAGAAGTTTTCTTCTTCTTCTTATAAGAGCTAGAAGATGATGAGGATGATGAAGATGATGATGGAGGAGATGGTGGAGGAGTCATTCCTCCTTTTCCTTTGCCTTCTGGAGAGGCAAATAGAAAAGGTTTCTCTGCTCCTTTGTCTAGTTTGGGTGTTGAAGTGCTTTCACCTGACCCTTATTAAACTCTAGATACATCTCTTCCACCATAGCTTCAAGTGTCTTAAAACCTTCCATAAATTGAGATTCTGATCCCTTTGGTGCTTCTTCTACCATTCTCCTCTGAGAATAGACTCTTCCAATCTCTGGATTAGCCTCAACAAGTTCTCCTTCTACTAGTCTAAGCTTTAATCTAGTTAGCATTCAAATTCCAGCACAAGCTTCCTAACCTTAACAAAACCAAAACCAAATGCAAAACCAAAACCAAATGCAAAACCAAAAGCTCTGATACCACTTGATCTGAAAATGGGTTTTAAGTCTATATTGAAGGTATTACAGACTCATGTGCATGGAAAATGACTATTCAACTTAATGCAATGGATCGATAAGATTGCAATGGAATAGATAATCAACAGTAATTAAAACATAGCAAAACACACATATCAACACAGCCAAATTAATAATGGAGTTCATCGGACTTCCTGGCTACGTCTCTTGGTCTAGGCTATCAGTGAGGGCCTCTCTATATTATGTCCTCAAGAGTAGAATATTACAAGTGTGAGCTCAAACAGAGTCTCAACACATCAGTGGCAAAACATAGGGATTCCTTTGAAAACCTTGAATCTACAAGGGTGCACATCTCCTCCCTCTTGCTCTTTGTCCTCTGTTCTCTCTTCCACTCTCTTCTCTGCCTCTTTTCTCTGACTCTGAACGTTGTTTCTGTCCTATTGTGGGATGCATTTTTAAGCCTCTCGGCCCTGTCTATTCATCTCCCCTTTCGGCGTGGACATATATTATCAAAAACGCTTAAGACACCTAAACAGTTTCTTTTTTGAAATGGAAGGATCGGCGGGCACAGTGAAACCAACCATTCGGTCTTCCTTCGCACAAATGCCCCGATATAATAAATAATTGGTCCTTTTTTGTTTTATGAGAAATACATGAAAAAAACCCCGTGTAAAATATTTTATCGGAACTCAAATTTTTATAGGGTCGTGTTCATAACCCCTTTCAGGTCCGCCTTACATCGCATCTCCACAATTGATCTTCTGCCACCAGATCAACGACTGAGATCTTCCCGCTCAAAAAAAATCTAATTGACAGTCCTCCGCCATCGATCTACACTTAATAGATCCGACTATCCAGGGTGATTTCGAGCAGACAACTTCCCAACTCTTAACAATATTTATGGACCCGATCGGGTTTATAAACTCCTAATCTATAAAAGTTCAAGTCCGATTTATGAATTAACATCTGATTATTTTGGCACCCGATATCCATCGGATGATGCGCATTGTGGTCTCTTGATCCTGCAGTCGGCAGGTATTCAACATGCACACGGTTTACTCCCCTTCGATTCCCACACGATGTGATATGGTAGTTGATCTAAACTGTTGGTTTGTGCGCTCAATCAATGGCCCTCGTTAACTTGTGCTAATCATTGTTGTAGTTCAAAAAGGTCACGATCTTTTAACACTAAACTTTGGTTTTTCCCGATGCGATAACGAAACTCCATTTAATATATATATATATTATATATATATATATATATATATATATATATATATATATATATATATATATATATATATATATATATGGAATGCGATGAACCATATATTTTCTTCGGATGTGATAAAAAGGCTTCGTTGCAATATATATATATACATGGATGCGATGAAGGTTTTTCCTTTATACCTTGTTTTTCATGGTTAAAACATATATTTCTCTGGTGCAACAAAAGGCCACAATGTGATAGTTCTTTAAGGGGCTTTAAAACATATTTTCTCATTTAAATACAATTGAAGACTTAAGAGGTTTTTCCAAGATCCATTTTCGATCGATATGTCACAATACCATGACTACACAATTCACATACTAATCTGTAAACTGACTTGGATATTCCACTGGATAGTTGGTCACAACATATCTGATAATATTATATTGGAAATTTGAGATTCTACACTATTACAATTAAATTTAATTTCTAGATCTATAAAATTAATTGTAATTAGTGCATGCATGTAAAAGTAAATCAAGAATAAAAGTAGAGAACAACAAAACAAGCTCACACACACATAATACAAAAGATATGCTCTCTGGGAAACCCTTTCGGGAGAAAACCCAACTGGAAGGTGAGGTCGCTTTGCTCTCTTTCTCTATTTGGAAATATTGCTGCAAATATAAAGAAGTAACATATGTGGCTCGTGGGATGAAACAGTGCACAGATCCTCTCTGTGTACTCTACCTCCTATCTCTCCTTACCATCTTTGCTTAACTATGGAACAAAATTCTCTCGAAAAAATGGAATGCTTCTTCCTCCTAGTGGCCCGATTATAACACAGCCCGATAGCCTAGTAGTGGAAATGCCTACTAGTCTCCACTTCAAAGGGTCGTTGCAAGTTTGGTAATGTCAAAACTTGTGCTTCACTAATATTCTTCTTTAACTCATCAAAATCCTTCCACTTTCCTTTTCCCCACTGGAAACTATTGCCACTTGTTGTTATGGTGTGGAGAGGTGCTGCTACTGCTGAAAACGAGGCTATGGATTTCCTCAGGTACTGCGCTGCTCCAATGAAACTCCTAATCTCAATAACATTAGTGGGAACCGGCCATTCCATGATGGCCTCCATCTTGGAAGGATATATCTTCAATTATCCTCCACCAATCACATATCCAAAATACACCAAGGATTGTTGCGCAAACACGCACTTCTTAAGATTTTCTACCAGTTTGTGCTTCTTCAATGTTTCTAGCACCTACGTCAAATGGAAATATTCTCCTCCCAGGTAGCACTATCTACCAGTATATCATCCAAATAGACAATAATAAAATGAGTCTATAAAGGGTGCACTACATCATTCATTAATCTCATAAATGTAGTTGGTGCATTACATAGGCCAAATGGCATAACCAACCACTCATACAAACCTTGCCTTGTTTTGAAGGCGGTCTTCCATGTATCTTCTACTTTGACTCGAACCTAGTGATGTCCAGACGTCAAGTCCTGCTTGGTGAGATAATTGGCTTGCTACAGCTGATCTAGTAGATCGTCTATCCTGGGCAGGGGGTATCTGTTCTTGAGCTTGATTTTATTCAATGCCCTGTAATATATACACATCCGCCAAGTCCCATCATTCTTTGGCATAATGATGATGGGTGACACATGGTGATGTACTCGGTCGAATGACACCCTATTCTAGCACACGTTGCAACTGTTTCTTCACCTCACTTTCTTCTATCACAAACTGCCTGTACATCCCAATATTTGGCAATGGGGAGTCTGGAAATAGTTGGATCTTGTGCTCCACTTCTCTCTTAAGGGGTAATTGTTTAGGCTCTCAGAACATGTCCTTGTATCCCTGTAACAACTCCTCAAATTGCTTTTTTTTGTTTCTTAGTACACCCCTCTAGGGATGCCTTGCCTCTTATTGACTCCTCTATAAACTAATTTTCACTTAAAAACAATAAAACATACTTCTTGCTGGAACTAATCAATTTCTTGGCTTGGTTGGAACTTACCAGTGAAATTTTTGACTTACCTTTATGCGCATTGATGATGAATGATTTTCCATCCTTGATGAGCCGGTACTATTTATTTCTCCTCCTGAATATTGCATCACACATGTACACATATGGACTCCCAAACACAACTCCACATACATCAAGGGAACCACATCCAGATCTACTTCATAAATAAAGTCAACACTAATAGAAAAACTAATTTTACATTATTTTGTTACCTTCATCTTTGCATCCTTATGTACCCATCCCAGTGGATAGGGGTTTGGATGATCACAAACTTCCAACCCCAACTTCTTGACTAGATTTTTTGTAATGATATTTGCCTGTGATCCTGAGTCAAACAGAGCATCAATATTCATCTTCTTGACCTGTGACTTTACATGTGAAGAGTTTAGTCATTTATTTCTCTTCCTGTTGCTGAAGGCTACTCAGATTCACCTCCTTCTACAATGGCGTATAGACAATCTTCTCATCCACATCCGAGTTTCTTTCAACTTGGTTGCTCGAATCAGTGGCCATGAGATTCTTCTTCTTATTATCTTTCTTCTTGTTCTTCAGGTTTAGCTCTGGATGCAACTTCCAGCACTTCTCCTCTGTATGGCCATCAATGTTGTAGTGGTTGCAGTGGTTGCTAGGATCTTTTCACTGGTGTGTTTTGGCTACCATCTTTTTATCTCTTCCCCCTTTTTGCTTCTTCTTCCCCTCCTTAGAACCGTCTTGTTGCTCCTTTTGCTTCGATCCACTTGATCGCTCTTTTCAGGCCTATGTTCTCCAGGTATTGTGCCTGTACACAAGACTCGTCGACCGTTTTGGGCTTGAACAACATCACTTACTCACACAGATGGTGGTGCAGACCACCCAAATCATTGAGGAGTACATATGGGTTCTTTGGAGAGAACCCAACATTATAGCCATCTTTTTGAATTTTGTGGTGTACTCCTACATGCTTTGGCCCAACTTTTGCTTGAAGTAATGCCACTGAATACACTAGCCCTCCACATACCCAATGGGAAAAATTTGTGACATAATGAGGGTTTTTAAATCCTCCCACTTAAACATTGGAGGATCTCCCTCCAACCCTAGGGTTTCCATGTGGTTCTCCCACCAAGTGAGTGCATGACCCTCCAATTTCATCCATGCAAATGAGATCTTATGCCCTTCCTCGATCTGATGGAAACTTAAATAAACTCCCAGTAGCTAAAACTAGCCGTTTAGCTTTAGAGCGTCGATATCTCCATGGTATGGCTTGATATCGAATTTTTCTTCCACTTTAAACAGGGATTGGTTCACGACACTCGAACTGGGTTGATCTTTTCCATGTTCTTTCTTCGGCTGGTTATCTGCATCTTCCTGGTCTCCTGATCCCCCTTTTTATGTGTCCTCTGCATTTGAACCCCCTTCTTCTCCAAATATCCCCATCATATTACTTAGGGCCACCATGAGGAGTTTTACATTGTGTTTTATCTTCGTGACTTGTTCTTCGAGCCGCCAAAACCTCATCTCTGCAGGATCATGAGGTTCCTTTACTGATTCATTGCCCATAATTTTCAACCTCGTCGATCTAGATCCCTGCAATCTCCACAAAATACCCAAATAAACCTTCTCTTATACCAAATGATCCGTAAACTCCCATGGATATTCCACAGGATAGTTTGTCGCAATAGATCTAATAATATTATAATAGAATCTGAGATTCTACACTATTACAATTTTATTTCATTTCTAGATCTGTAAAATTAAATGTAATTAGTGCATGCATGTAAAAGTAAATCAAGAAGAAAAGTAGAGAATGAAAAAAAAAATCACACACATATAATACACAAGATATGCTCTATCAGAAACCCTCTCGAGAGAAAACCCAGCTAGCAGGTGAGGCTGCTTCACTCTGTTTCTTTGTTTGGAAATATGGTTGTAGATACAAAGAAATAATGTTTGTGGCCCATGGGCTACTACAGTGAACAGATCCTCTTTTTTCTCTACCTCCTACCTCTCAGGGCTATCTTTGCTCAACTATGGAACAAAATGCTCTCGAAACAATGGAATGCCTCTTCCTCCTAGTGGCTAGATTATAACACAGCTCGATAGTCTACTAGTGGTTAAGTTTGACTATATAAACTCTTAACTAGAGTTAAAAGTAGACCCTTATAGAGTCTTTTACGTCACAAAAATGTGCCTAGCTCCTCTTCCATGAATAATGGGGGCTAATGTGGCATCCTCCCGAACTATAGCTGTGAAAACAGGAAGGTCAACTTCTAAGTGGCATAACTTTTGCATAAGGACTCTGATTGATGTGATTATTGTGCCATTGGAAATATTTCTGTGTAGAATAGCATGAAAATATGTTTTTCTCTAGCAGAAAATTTTTACCCCCAAAAAACATCGATTGATGACTCCAAATGCTCCCGAAAGGTTTTAGACCATGTTTCGCTAAACTAGGTCCCGCCGGTAAAAATGGTCCTGTGAGTTGATTCCTCCACTTTTTCCACTCCAAATGCATCAAAATGGATGACAAACAATATAATGATCCAATTTGGATCACACCTCCCCATTTTGGGAGGCTTTTGGTCCCCAAAATATTTTACTGAATGAGGTGAGGAAAATTTTCCTCCACCTTCTCTCTGGTGAACCATTTAGCTTTGCCTGGAAGTTGTCCCTTCAACCCAATTTTCCAAAGGTCATGCATCCCTTGTCTTGTAGTTCTGGACCTCTTCTACAAAATTGTATCTTCTGTCAACTTTTCCTGAGCATCTGGTGCCAAATCCTTCATAGAATGTAGGACATGTTTGTCTTCCTGATCTAGCATGGAAGGATCATAGAGTTTCAAATTCTCTACATTTGCAATTGAGTAAATGCACAAATATGGTGGTAAACTTAGTTAATAGGCATTATCACCCACCTTTTCCAGTATCTCAAAGGGACCATACCTTAGAGCCTTTATTTTATTACCAGGCCTTTGCAGCCTATCCTTGTTCAACTGTAGCCATACTCTGTCTCCCACCTTGAATGATTTCTCTGTTCTGTGTTGATCATGCTTGGTCTTATACTTCACCTGTGACTTTTGTAGTGTTTCTTGTACCTGTAGATGGATCTTCTTGATCTTCACTATAAATTTTTCAGCCCTCAAAGCATCTCCTGTAAGCCTTCACTCCTCCTTGCTGCCCATATGCAATATCTAAAGGTGAAGGTGGAAAATATCCAAAACAAGTTTCAAATGGGGACTTTCATGTAGATGTGTAGACTAATTTGTTACAAGAATGTTGTATATATACCAGATTTTCATCCTAGGTCTTTTGATCCTTCTAGTTGTAACCCCTCAGAAACTACACCAAATTCCTATTGACTACTTCCATCTACCCATCTGTATGTGGATGGAATGTTGTAGATATCTTCAACTTCGTGCTCATCTTCTCCCACAATGTAGTCCATAATGCACTAAGAAAGCTTGTTCCCTGTAATGATGCTCCTTGGTTTCCCAAAATCAAACCTATCCAAAGAACACACATCTTGTTGAACTTGTCAACTACCTCGAATAGGTAGTCATGTCCCTTCCTGGTTTTCGGTAAACCTCCCACAAAGTCCATAGAAATGCTTTCCCAAGGCCGAGTAGGTACAGGTAAGGGATGATACAGACCCTATTTCATGTTACTAGGCTTTCCGATATAACAAAGCATGCATCCTCTTATGAACCTAGCTACTTGCTCTTGCATCTTGGCCCAATACACATACCTCTACAAGTTAGCCACAGCCTTCCCTACATCAAAGTGCCCTGCAACCTTGGAAGTGTGAGCCTCTCTAATCACCTACAAATGTCACTTTTAAGAACACATAGCTTATCCAAGTTGTAGAGTAACCCATCTTGGAGATGCTATTCAATGGTGTTGTCACTATTGTGCACACGACTCTAACTCTGCAACTGTTGATACACCTCATTCAAGTCCTCATATTCTTAATATGCATCTATGTATGCATCATGGATGAATGGCTCCATGTTCATAAGAGTCCCCAAAGCTATAATCTTTGATGTGGGTGGCGTTGAAATCATATCATCCAAATTGTTAGTGTTGCCCTTCTTATACTTGAACAACAAATAAAACTGATGTAAAAACCCCATCCACTTGTAATGCCTGGTCTGTTGGAGCTTATTCTTGACCTGCAAGTACTGTAATGGCTAGTGATCTATGTGGATTATTGTCTCCTTTCCCTTCATATAGTGCTTCCACTTCTTCATATCTTGCACCATGGCATAGAGTTCCTTATCATAGGTAGTGTAGTTAAGAACTGCCCCATGAAATACTTCAGAATGGTAGCAAACAAGCCTTCCTCCTTGCATCAAGACAGCTCCCATAGCATACCCACTTGCATCTATCTCCACTTCAAAGGGTCGTTATAAATTTGGTAATTCCAAAACTGGTGCTTCACTGATCTTCTTCTTTAACTCATTGAAAGCCTTTTGCTGCCATTTTCCCCACTGGAAACTCTTGCCACTTGTTGTTATGGCGTGGAGCAGTGCCACTACCGCTGAAAATGAGGCTATGAATTTTCTCAGGTACTTTTTTTCTCCAATGAAACTCCTAACCTAATTAACATTAGTAGGTACCAACCATTTCATGATGGCCTCCATCTTGGAAGGATCTATCTTCAATTCTCCTCCACCAATCACATATCCCAGATACACCAAGGACTACTCCGCAAACTCACACTTCTTGATATTTCCTAGCAGCTGGCACTTCTTCATGTTTCCAGAACCTGCGTCAAATGTGAAATATGCTCCTCCCAAGTAGCACTATATACTAGTATATCATCAAAATAGACAATAACAAATGAATCTATAGAAGGGCACAGTACATCATTCATTAATCTCATAAATGTAGTTGGTACATTACATAGGCCAAATGGCATAACTAACCACTCATACAACCTTGCCTGGTTTTGAAGGCGGTCTTCCATGTATCTTCTTCTTTGACTCGAACCTAGTGATATCCATACTTCAAGTCTTGCTTGGTGAAATACTTGGCTTGTTGCAGCTGATCTAGTAGATCATCTATCCTAGGCAAGGGGTATCTGTTCTTGAGCGTGATTTTATTCAACTCCCTATAATCTATACACATCCCCCAAGTCCCATCCTTCTTTGGCACAATGATAATGGGTGACCCACATGGTGATGTACTCGGTCAAATGACACCATGTTCCATCAATTGTTGCAATTGTTTCTTCACCTCACTTGCTTCTATCACAAACTTCCCATACATCCCAATATTTGGAAATGGGGAGTCTAGAAATAGCTGGATCTCATGCTCCACTTCTCTCTTAGGGGTTACCCTTTAGGCTCTTGGAACATGTCCTTGTATGCCTATAACAACTCCTCTAATTGTTGTTTTTGTTCCTTAGTACACCCCTCTAGGGATTCCTTGCCTCTTATTGACTCCTCTTTAGACTGATTTTCTCTTAAAAACAATAAAACATACTTCTTGTTAGAACTAATCAATTTCTTGGCTTGGTTGGCACTTACGAGTGAAATTTTCGACTTACCTTTGTGCGCATTAATGATTAATGATTTTCCATTCTTGATGAGTCAGTACTGGTTAGCTCTCCTAATGAATATGCATAACTTATGTACATTTATGGACTCCCAAACATGACTTCACATACATCAAGGGGACCCACATCCATATCTACTTCATCAATAAAATCATCACTGATAGCAAATCTACTTTTACATTGTTTTGTTACCTTCAACTCTGCATCCTTATGTACCCATCCCAATGGATAGGAGTTTGGATGTTCATGAAATTCCAACCCCAAATTCTTGACCAAATCTGCTGCAATGAGATTTTCCTATGATCTTGAATCAAACAGAGCATCAATCTTTGTCTTCTTGACCTGTATTTTTACATGGAATAGTTTGGTCATTTCTTTCTCTTCCTATTGTTGAAGGCTACTCAGATTCACCTCCTTCTGCACTAACGTATAGACGGTCTTCTCATCCACGTCTGAGATGCTTTCAATTAGGTTGTTTAAATCATTGGCCATGAGATTCTTCTTCTTATTATATTTCTTCTTCTTCTTCGGGTTTAACTCTTGATGCAACTTCTAGCACTTCTCCTCTGTATGGCCATCAATGTTGCAGTGATTGTAGTGGTTGTTAGGATCTTTGCACTGGTGTGTTGTGGTTGTCATATTTTTATCTTTCCCCCTTTTTACTTCTTCTTCCCCTCCTTAGAAGTGTCTTGTTGCTCCTTTTTCTTCGATCCACTTGATTGCGCTCTTTTCAAGCCTATGTTCTCCAGGTATTGTGCCTGTACACAAATCTCGTCCATCAGTTTCGAGCTTGAACAACATCACTTGCTCACGCATATGGAGGTGCAGACCCCCCAAATACTTGAGGAATAAATCTAGTTTATTTGGATAGATACACAACATTATAGCCATCTTTCTGAATTATTTGGTGTACTCCTGCAAGATTTGGCCCGACTTTTTCCTGAAGTAATGCCACCGGATTCACTGGTCCTCCACATATCCAATGGGATAAAACTATGACTTAGTGAGGGTTTTGAAATCCTTTGATTTGGTCATTGGATGATCTCCCTCCAACCTTTGGTTTTTCATGTGGCTCTCCCACCAATTCAATGCATGGCCCTCTAGTTTCAACCCCACGAATGAGATCTTATGCCCTTCCTCAATCTAATGGACATTGAAATAAAATTTTAATTGCTGCAACCAGTGGTTTAGCTTTAGAGTGTTGATCTCACTGTGGTATGGATTAATATTGACTTTTACTTCCACTTTAAAGAGGATTGGTTAACGACACTCGAACTGGGTCTATCTTTTTCGAGTTCTTTCTTTAGCTGGTTATTTGCATCTTCCCGATCTCCCGATCCCCCTTTTGATTTGTCCCCTACATTCGAACCCTCTTCTTCTTAAAATATCCCCTACTTATTTCTTAGGGCCTCCATGAGGAGGTTTACATTGTGGTTTATATCCGTGACTTGTTCTTTGAGCCACGAAAACTTCACCTCTGCATGATCACGAGGTTCATTTACAGATTCGTCGCCCATGATTAGGGTTTTACAATTTTCAGCCTTACAGATCTAGATCCCTGCAATCTCCACAAAATACCCAAATGAACATGCTCTTATACCAAATGATCCATAAACTACCGTGGATATTCCTCTGGACATATTTTCATAATAGATCTGATAATATTATATTAGAAATATGAGATTCTACACTATTACAGTTTTATTTAATTTTTAGATCTGTAAAATTAACTATAATTAGTGCATGCATGTAAAAGTAAATCAAGTAGAAAAGTAGAGAATGATAAAACAATCTCACACACACATAATACACAAGATATTCTCTCTGGGAAACCCTTTCGGTAGGAAACCCGGCTGGAGGTGAGGTCACTTCGCTCTCTTTCTCTGTTTGGAAATATATTTGAAGATAGAAAGAAGTAATGTTTGTGGCTCGTGGGCTGCTACAATGCACAAATACTCTCTATGTTCTCTACCTCCTATCTCTCCTGGTTATATTTGCTCAACTATGGAACAAAATTCTCTCAAAAGAATGGAATGCTTCTTCCTCCTAATGGCTCGATTATAACATAGCCCAATAGTCTACTAGTGGTTAAGTTTGACTACATAAACTCTTAACTAGAGTTATAAATAGACTCTTCTAGAATATTTTACGTCAAAAACATGCGGATAGCCCCTTTTCCATGAATAATGGGGGCTGACACGACATCTTCCCAAACTATAGGTGTGAAAACAAGATGGTCAACTTCTGAGCAACATAACTTTTTCATATGGACTCTGATTGACGTGATTGTTGTGTCATTGAAAATATTTTGTGTGTATAATAGCATTAAAATTTGCTTCTCTTAGGTGGAAAATTTTTACCCCCAAAAAACATTGTTTGATGCATCAAAATTTTCCCGTAAGGTTTCAGACTCATTTCGCCAAACTGGGTTACGCTAGTAAAAACAGTCTCGTGAGCTGATTCCTCCACTTTTTCCACTCCAAATGCATCGAGATGGATGAAAAACAATATAATGATCCAATTCAGATCACACCTCCCCATTTAGGAGGATTTTGGTCCCCAAAAGATTTTACTGAATGAGGTGAGGAAATTTTTCCTCCACCTTCTCTTTGGTGTACCATTTAACTTTGCCTAGAAGTTGTCCCTTCAACCCAATCTGCCAAAGGTCATTCTACCCATGTCTTGCAGTTCTAGACCTCTTCCTTATAACCATATCTTCTGCCAACTCTGCCTGAGCATCTAGTGCCAAATCCTCCATAGAAGGTATGACCTATTCCTCTTCTTGATCTAGCATGGAAGGCTCATAGAGTTTCAAATTCTCTACATTTACAACTGAGTAAATGTGCATATATGGTGGTAAACTGAGTTGATAGGCATTATCACCCACCTTTTCCAGTATCTCAAAGGGACCATACCTTAGAGCCTTGATTTATTACTAGAGCCTTGTAGCCTCTCCTTTTTCAATTGTAGCCATACTATGTTTCCCACCTTGAATGATTTCTCTGTTTTGTGCTAATATTTCCTGACCTTATAATTCGCCTGCAACTTCTGCAATGTTTCCTATACCTGTAGATGAATCTACTTGTTCTTTTCTATAAATTTTTCAACCCTCAAAGCATCTCCTGTAAGGTCGTCCTTTGTAGAAAATCATGTAGATTCAAAATCTCATGCAATTTACTAAAGCATAGGACAAGAATCTACTTCTACTTTCATCCAACAGAAGCTAATAGATCAATGAAAAAACTATGAACAAGAAGAAGATAAATCAATGGCTCATAACACAAGATGTATCTGGGGAAAGCCACTACTCAAAACTCTTATATCTATATTGCATATATCATAAATATGAGGGAAGATACAAAGTTTACTCTCACTAGAACAATTCCACACAAGTATGCTCAACTCTCTTAGCTCACAAGCAGGCTCTTGGCCAACACTTAACCAATTATGTAGCTCTCCAAGCCCCTAATCTCTTCCGTAATTCCTAGGATGAATAGCCTGTATTTAAAGGGAATTCATGCTTCCAAAACTACACAATCCAAACATAGGATCAATATATGATGCATGCATGATATTTGCACTCCATTAAATAATACCATTGATAGTACATTGTCCCTACACTCTAGTCTCAATTGGGTCTTTCTCTAAATTGACATGCATGAGTCTCATGAGGGAATATTCAGTTAACTAAAGTAGCACTAGTGGATGCACTAGTGCACCAACCGACTATTAGTCCTCTATTAGTTCCTCAAACAGTTTGGAACTAACTTAATTGAACTTAACTCGGTAAACTAAGTGATATAATTTCCAACTCAATTTAAACGCATACTGGACCCCTAAAATTTAGGGAGAACATATACCTGACTACAGAGATACTTCCAACTCAAAATTCCTAAGCTAATTAAGTTAATTACACTTAAATAACTATTTACAAGTTGCTATGAGAATAGAATTCAATTGTAATTCATAGTTTAATTCAAGCACAAATTAAACTGGAATTTATTGTTGTCATTTCTCAACACTCCCTCTCAACAAGAAAGGGATTATCAGCTACCCTGATCTTATCCCTGTGAAACTCGAATTTA
Source organism: Pinus taeda (assembly GCA_000404065.3). Lineage (NCBI taxonomy): Eukaryota > Viridiplantae > Streptophyta > Pinopsida > Pinales > Pinaceae > Pinus > Pinus taeda. The sequence goes on along the minus strand of APFE031392606.1, from coordinate 46,979 downwards.
TATCTTGATCGTGCCTTTTTCAAAATATCAACATCTTTCTCCTCTGTGAGAATGTACTCTAACAACATAATTTGCCTCAATACACAATCTCTAAGATGATGATATTAGATATCAATGTGCTTGGACTGATCATGAAAAACTAGGTTTTCAAAGAGTTTTATACAACTCTGATTATCGCAGTAAATAACAGTTGGATCCATATATTGACCAAACAAACCAACCAGGATCTTCCTCATCCAGATGGCCTCATGTGCTTCCTAACTCGCAGCCATGTATTTTGCCTCTATGGAATTGAGTGCAACCAATCTATGTTTCCTATTGTATCAAGAAATTATCACTAACCCAATATTGAAGATCCCTCCTGATGTGCTCTTTCTATCAGATGGACTCCTTGCCCAATCTGCATCGATGAAGCCTTGAAACTTCACTCCCTCTGTTCATCTGTACGATAATCCGTACTAAGTAGTGACCTTGAGGCAACTCAACACATGCTTTGCCGCCTTCCAATACAGCTTGGTAGGCCTAACCATTGCTTGACTAAGCTGGTTAACTTCATAACACATATCCATCCGTGTGTTCACCAAGTACATGAGTGAACCCACAAGCTACCTGTAAACAATAGCTTCTAATTCTTCCCCTGAAGTAGCATCCTCCTTCCTCTAGTTACCTGCCAGAGGAGTTGTGGAGGAGTCTCCTTGGGTTTGTTTCTCTCCATGTGGAATCTCTCAAGTATCTCATTGGCATACTTGTCCTGAGACACAAAGAACTCCCCATCTCCCTATCATACCTGCATGCCAAGAAAGTAATGCATGAGCCCCATGTCCTTCATCTCAAACTCACTTGCAAGGTCCTCCTTGCAAGACTTGATCAAATAATCATCACCTATCAATATGAGATCATCAACATAAATTACAATGATCAAAAACTTACCTTTCACCACTTTGTGGTACATGTTCACATCTGCTTCACTGTTCGTGAAGCCCCACCTAGTGAAGTAGCTATCTATCCTAGTGTACCAAGCACGGCGTGATTGCTTCAGCCCATACAATGCTCTCTTGAGCCGGCACACATGTGACTCACAGTCAAAGGTTTCAAAACCTTCAATCTGCTCTATGTACACCTCTTCCTCAATCATGGCATTAAGGAAGGTTGTCTTCACATCCATATGATGTATCTCCAACCCATCTGTGTTGATAGTGCCAATATATATCTGATTGATGAGTACCTTGCAACAAGAGTAAAAATATCATCATAGTCAATACCTTCGACCTGCGAAAGGCCACAGGCCACAAATCTAACCTTATGCTTCTCCACACTACCATTTGTAGCTTGATTTACCTTGTAAAGCCAACGGGAGCTCACCAATGACTTGTCCTTCGGTCTCAAGACCACATTCCAAAAACTATTATGAACCATGGAGTCATACTCCTCAACCATGGCATCAACCCAAACCAGCTGCTGCATTGCTTCCTTAAAGGAAGAGGGATCTATCACAACACATTCGCCCATAAGAGACATGTATCTAGTGTACCTCGTAGCTGACCTCCTCTACCTACGCTGAGAAGTGGGTGCTCCCACATTCTCCCGTGCATCATCCAACAATCTGTTAGCCTCTCTGGTGTGCTTTCTTCCCTCTCTGGAAGACTTTTCCTGAGTGGATGTCTCCACTCCTGGATCCTCTTCATGTGGCTGCTCCACATCAATCTGAGGCTCCTCAACCTTAGGATCTAAAAGCTCCTGATCTGCATGTAGCTCAAGCTCTCACTTAAGGGAAACTAGCATGGCCTTCTCCTCATTGAATCTAACATCCCTGCGAACCACTGTCATCCTGTTGGTCAGCAAGTACACCCGATAGCTGTGAGGTGTATCATTGTACCCCACAAATATCCCCAACTTTGTTGTTTTCTCAAGCTTCTTCCATGCATCTTTGGCCACATGGAAATATACCGATGACCCAAAAATCATGAAGTGACCAGCATCTAACCTCTTATTGGAATAATCCTCCTCTAGTGTCTTCATCTCAAGTATCCGATATGGGCTACGGTTTTGAACATAGATCATTAGTTTACATGCCTCAGCCCACAAGTGTAGTGGTAGTTCTTAATCACATGACATCGGCCTTGCTTCCCCTACTATGCTAATGTTCTTCCTCTCAGCCACCCCATTTCGTTGAGGGTTATGGGGTTCCGTCAACTCCCGTTTAATCCCTTTCGCTGCATAGAAAGTTCTTAAACTCATGTGAGACATACTCACCACTGTTATCACTCCATAGAGCTTTAACCTTCTTTCCCAACTCTTTCCCCACCAATGCTTTAAAATCACAAAACTTTGTGAAAATTTGATGCTTTTTCTACATGAAAAATATCTAGCATTTTCGAGAAAAGTCATCAACAAATATAACATAATACATGTGTTTGTTCATGGTTGTTATCGAGAATGGTCTGCACACATCTGAATGGACTCACTCTAGAATAGCCTTTGCTCAATTGTCTCTATCATGAAAGGAAGACTTGGTGTATTTTCCCAAAGTACACCCCTTGCATGTATCAACTTTCTCAAGCGTACCTTTGGAAAGACCAGTAGAGATCTGTTGCAATATCTTTAAAGACCCATGATGCAAGTGGCCCAATCGCCTGTGCCACAACTCACCAACATCTCGGCTTTGCACCCTTTCTACTTTTGTGCTCAAATATTCACACTCCTCTACCTCCAGCTTATAAATATTCTTCACTTGAATCCCTGTCTTCTTTACTTGACCCGTGGCTATGTGTCGAAGGAACGCCTTTCCTTTCGAGAAGATCACATCATAGCCTCTATCCTCAAGCATGGAAATGGATACCAAGTTCTTCTTCAGATCGAGCACATACATAACATTCTTAAGGGTGATTGGAGCCCCATGCTCCCTCTTAAAAGTAATCATGCCCAATCCAGTAAAACTATACTTCCTGTTGTCACCCATCTCGATATGCATCTAGAGATATTTCTCCTCTAGGTCAATGAATGACTCTTTATCATCAGTCATGTGGAATGAAACTCCACTGTCTAAGTACCATACAGTTCCCATAATTGATGACACCATCCATGCAATGAGGGAAAATTCCAGTTCAAATTGAGAGGCCAAAGCCTCACCTGTCGCTCCTCCTGAGAACTTTTTCTTGAGTGGATAATTTGTAGAAAAATGGCCCAACTCATGACAATGAAAGCACTTAACTTTCGTAATGTCTTTATTCTTACCTCCATGATAAGAATTTGATTTGGAATGGGAATATTTCCCTTTCCCCTTCTTCACCTTAATCACTAAGGCATAGTTCTCTTCATCATCAGTCTTTGATGAAGATCCAACCCTGGTGTTCCTCTTGATCTCCTCCTGCATCAAATCCGACCACAGTCATTCCCAATCTGGCAGCTTATCCCGACCATTGACAGAATCTTGATAACTATTCCAACTCTTTGGGACTCCTAAAAGAGAAATACTCACCATATCATCCTCAACAAACGTGATTCCAACATTTCCAAGTTCATCACGACACTAAGTGAACTTAGTCAAGTATTTTGGAATCATCTCACCTTTATCCATTTTGATTTTTCAAAGTTTGTCCTTCAGTTCCAATTTCCTTTGGTCACTGTTGTTCTAATACAAGTTCGTCAATGTTTTCCACGTAGCATATGGAGTTTCGTTGCCATGGAGACTTGAGACAATGTGGTCTCGAACCCCCTAAAGGATTATTTGCATTTCCTTTGCCACACACTTCTTCCATTCGACCAAATTCTGTGCATCTGATGTTGTTGGCCTAGGAATTTCTTGATCAATGAATTCCTTCAAGCCATTATCCTCTAGCACATCCCCCATTCTGTCCCTCCAAGCTATAAAATTCGAGTTGCCTTCTAAGGCATACTCGAGGTGCAAACCGTAGAACGCAATCTCTCGATCCTGAGGTATGTATTGAAAATTCGAATTTCACTTGTAACCAAAAACTCAAAACTTCAAAAGTATACTATTCTCAACTCTGATACCATGTAGAAAATCCTGTATATTCACAATATCATGCAATTTACTAAAGCACATGACAAGAATATACTTTTACTTTCAACCAGTTGAAGCCAATAGATCGATGAAAACAATATGAACAAGAAGAAGATAAATCAATGGCTCATAAAACAAGATGTATCTTGGGAAAGCCACTGCTCAAAACCCCTCTATCTGTATTGCATAGATCAGAAATATGAGTGAATATACAAAGTTTATTCTCACTAGAACAATTCCACACAAGTATGCTCAACTCTCTCAGCTCACAAGCTAGCTCTTAGCCAACACTTAGCCAGTTCTGTAGCTCTCCAAGCCCCTAATCTCTTGCGTAATTCCTAGGATGAATAGCCTATATTTAAAGGGAATTCATGCTTCCAAAACTACACAATCCAAACATAGGATCAATCTTTGATGCATGCATGATATTTAAACTCCAGTGAATAATACCACTAATAGTACATTGTCCCTGCACTTTAGTCTCAACAGGGTCTTTCTCTGAATTGACATGCATGAGTTTCTCATGAGGGAATCTTCAATTAAATGGAGTAGCACTAGTGGATGCACTAGTGCACCAACTGACTGTTAGTCCTCTATTAGTTCCTCAAACAGTTTGGAACTAATTTAACTAAACTTAACTCAATAAACTGAGTGATATAATTTCCAACTCAATTTAAACTCATACTAGACCCCTAAAATTTAGAGAGAACATATACATGACTACAGAAAGACTTCCAACTCGGAATTCCTAAGATAATTAAGTTAATTAAACTTAATTAACTATTTACAAGTTTCTATGAGAATAGAATTCAATTTTAATTCACGGTTTCATTCAAGGACAAATTAAATTGGAATTTCTTCTTGCTGCCCATATGAAATATCCAAAGGTGAAGGTGGCAAATATCCAAAAAAAGTTTCAAATGGGGACTTTCTTATAAAAGTGTGGACTCCTCTGTTACAAGAATGTTGTATATATACCAGATTTTCACCCAGGTCTTCAAATGATTCTAGTTGTAACCCCTCAAAAGTTGCACCAAATTCCTATTGACTACTTTTGTCTGTCCATCTATCTATGGATGGACTGATGTAGATCTCTTCAACTTTGTGTCCATCTTCTCCCACAATCTAGTCCAGAATGCACTGAGAAATCTTGTATCCATGTCTGAAATGATGCTCCTTGTTATCCCAAAATGTACCCAGACTTGTCCAAAGAACAAATTTGATGCTTCTTGTCCATTGATGGTCTTTTTACAGGGAATTAGAACATACATCTTGATGAACCTATCAATTACCACAAACAGGTAGTCATGTCCCTTCCTGGTTGTCGATAAAACTCCCACAGTCCATGGAAATGCTTTCCCAAGGATGAGTAGGTACAGGTAAGGGCTGATAAAGACCCAGTTTCCTATTGCTAGGCTTACTAGTATAACAAATCATGCATCCTCTTATGAACCTAGCTACCTTCTTTTGCATCTTGGGCCAATACACAGACCTCTGCAAGTTAGCCACAGTCTTCCCTACACCAAAGTTCCCTGCAACCTTGGAAGTGTGAGCCTCTCTAATCAGCTGCAAATGCTCACCTTTAGGAACACGTAGCTTATCCAGCCTATAGAGTAACCCATCCTAGAGATGGTAATCAATGGTGATGTTGCCATCGTTCACATGACTCTGACTCTGCAACTACTGATACACCTCCTTGAAGTCCTCATCTTCTGAATATGCATCTATGTATGCATCATGGGTGAATGGATCCATATGCATAAGAGTCCTCAAAGCTATAATCTTTGATGTGGGTGGCCTTGAAAACATATTGGACAACTTGTTCGTGCTTCCCTTCTTATAATTGATCACCGAATGAAAATGTTGTAAAATCCACATCCACTTGTAGTGTCTGGTCTATTGGAGCTTATTTTGGGCCTGCAAGTACTGTAATGGATGGTGAGTTGTGTGGATTATCGTCTCCTTTCCCATAAGATAGTGCTTACACTTCTTAACAGCTTGCACCATGGGATAGATCTCCTTATAATAGGTAGGGTAGTTAAGAATTTCACCGTGAAATACTTTAGAATGGTAGCAAATGGGCCTTCCTCCATGTATTAAGACATATCCCATAGCATATCCACTTGCATCTGTCTCCACTGCAAAGGGTCATTGTAAGTTTGGTAATGTTAGGATTGTTGCTTCACTCATCTTCTTCTTTAACTCATCAAAAGTCTTACGCTACCCTTTTCCCCACTGGAAACTCTTACCACTTGTTGTTATGGTGTGGAGCAGTGCTGCTACTGCTAAAAACGGGGCTATGAATTTCCTTAGGTACTGTGTTGCTCTAACGAAACTCCTAACCTTAGTAACATTAGTAGGCACCGACCATTTCATGATGGCTTCCATCTTGGAAGGATCTATCTCCAATTCTCCTCCACCAATCACATATCCCAAAAGCACCAAGGACTGTTGCGCAAACTCACACTTCTTGAGATTTGCTAGCAGCTGGTGCATCTTCAATGTTTCCAACACCTGTGTCAAATGTGAAATATGCTCCTCCCAGGTAGCATTATATACCAGTATATCATCCAAATAGACAATAACAAATGAGTCTATAAAAGGGTGCACTACATCATTCATTAATCTCATAAATGTAGTTGGTGCATTACATAGGCCAAATAGCATAACTAACCACTCATACAAACCTTGCCTGGTTTTGAAGGCAATCTTCCATGTATCTTCTTCTTTGACTCGAACCTAGTGATATCCAAACTTCAAGTCCAATATGGTGAAATACTTGGCTTGCTGCAAATGATCTAGATGATCTAGCAGATCATCTATCCTAGGCAGGGGGTATCTGTTCTTGAGCATGATCTTATTCAACGCCCTGTAATCTATACACATCCGCAAAGTCTTGTCCTTCTTTGGCACAATGATGATGGGTGACCCACATGGTGATGTACTTGATCGAATGACACCATGTTCTAGCAGCCACTGCAACTGTTTCTTCACCTCACTTGCTTCTATCACAGACTGCCTGTATATCCCAAAATTTTGCAATGCGGAGTCTGGCAATAGTTGGATCTCGTGCTCCACTTATCTCTTAAGGGGTAACCCTTTAGGCTTTCAGAACACGTCCTTGTATGCCTGTAACAACTCCTCAAATTTTTTTATTTATTTCTTAGTACACCCCTCTAGGGATGCCTTGCCTCTTATTGACTCTTCTATAGACTGATTTTCACTTAAAAATAATAAAACATACTTATTGCTGGAATGAATCAATTTCTTAGCTTGGTTGGCACTTACCAATGAAATTTTTGACTTTCCTTTGTGTGCATTGATGATGAATGATTTTCCATCCTTGATGATATGGTACTAGTTAACTTTGCTCATGAATATTTCATCACCCATGTACATGTATGGAATCCCAAACATGACTCCACATATGTCAAGGGGAACCACATATAGATCTACTACATCAATAAAATCGGCACTTATAAAAAGTCTAATTTTACACTATTTTGTTACCTTAAACTTTGCATCCTTATGTACCCATTCTAGTGGATATGCGTTTAAATGATCACAAACTTCCAGCCCCAACTTATTGACCAAATATGCTGCAATGAGATTTACATGCAATCCTAAGTCAAATAGAGCATCAATCTTTGTCTTCTTAACGTGTATATTTACATGGAAGAGTTTGGTCATTTCTTTCTCTTCCTATTGCTGAAGGCTACTCAAATTCACCTCCTTCTACATTAACGTATAGACGATCTTCTAATCCATGTCTGAGCTACTTTCAACTTGGTTGCTTGAATCAATGGCCAGGAGATTCTTCTTCTTATTATATTTCTTCTTGTTCTTTGGTTTTAGCTCTGGATGCAACTTCCAACACTTCTCCTTTGTATGGCCATCAATGTTGTAGTGGTTGCAGTGGTTGCTAGGATCTTTTCACTGGTGAGTTGTGGCTATCATCCTTTTATCTTTTCCCCCTTTTTTATTCTTCTTCCCCTCCTTAGAAGCATCTTGTTGCTCCTTTTGCTTTGATCCACTTGATTGCGCTCTTTTCAGAGCTATGTTTTCCAATTATCATGCCTATATACAAGCCTCATCCACCTTTTTGGGCTTGAACAAAATCACTTTCTCACGTAGATTGAGGTACAGACCCCCCAAATACTTGAGGAGTACATCTGGGTTCTTTGGAGAGATACACAACATTATAGCCATCTTTCTTAATTTTGTGGTGTACTCTTTCATGCTTTGGCCTGGATTTTTCCTGAATTAATGCCACCGGATCCACTAGTCCTACACGTACCCAATGGGATAAAACTATGACTTAATGAGGGTTTTTAAATCCTCCCACTTAGTCACTGGAGGATTTCCCTCTAACCTTAGGGTTTCTATGTGGCTCTCCCACCATGTCAGTGCATGGCCCTCCAATTTCAGTCACACAATTGAGATTTTATATACTTCCTCAATCTGATGGACACTTAAATAACCTTCCTGTTGTTGCAACCAGTGGTTCATCTTTAGAGCGTCGATCTCACCATGGTATGGCTTTATATTGACTTTTGCTTCCACTTTAAATAGGGATTAGTTCACGACACTCGAACTAGGTTGATCTTTTTCATGTTCTTTCTTCGACTGGTTATCTACATCTTCCCGATCTCCTAATCCCCCTTCTAATTTTTCCTCTGCTTTCACACCCCCTTCTTCTCCAAATATCACCAGCTTATTGCTTAGGGCTACCATGAGGAGGTTTACATTGTGTTTTATATCCGTGACTTGTACTTTGAGTCGCGAAAACCTCACCTCTACAAGATCATGAGGTTCGTTTATAGATTTGTCATCAATGATTAACATTTTACGATTTTCAGTATCACCGATATATATCCCTAAAATATGCACAAAATACCCAAAGAAACCTACTTTGATACCAAATGATTCGTAAACTATTGTGGATATTCCACTCGAGAGTTCTTCACAACATATCTGATTATATTATATTAGAAATTTGAGATTCTACAGTATTACAGTTTTATTTAATTTCTAGATCTGTAAAATTAACTGTAATTAGTGCATGCATGTAAAATTAAATCAAGAAAAAAATTAGATAACTACAAAATAAGCTCACACACTCATAATACACAAGATATGCTCTTTGTTCCCAGAAGGTATGACATGTTCCTCTTCTTGATCTAGCATGGAAGGCTCATAGAGTTTCAAATTTTCTACATTTACAACTAATTAAATGCGCATATATGGTGGTAAACTGAGTTGATAGGCATTATCACCCACCTTTTCCAGTATCTCAAAGGAACCATACCTTAGAGCCTTGATTTTCTTACCAGGCCCCTACAGCCTCTCCTTGTTCAACTGTAGCCATACTATGTCTCCCACCTTAAATGATTTCTCTATTTTGTGCTGATCATGCTTGGCCTTATACTTCACCTACAAATTTCGTAGTGTATCATGTACCTATAGATGGATCTGCCTGATCTTCTCTATAATTTTTTCAGCCCTTAAAGCATCTCCTATAAGGTATTCCTTCACTCCTCCTTTCTACCCATATGCAATATCCAAATGTGAAGGTGGAAAATATCCAAAACAAGTTTCAAATGGGAACTTTCTTGTAGAAGTGTGGACTGCTCTTTTATAATAATTTTATATATATACCATATTTTCATCCTAGGTCTTCAGATGCTTCTGGTTGTAACACCTTAGAAGCTACACCAAATTCCTCTTGACTACTTTTTCCTGCCCATCTATCTGTGGATGGAATGTTGTATATCTCTTCAACTTTGTGTCCATATTCTTCCACAATGTAGTCTAGAATGCACTAAGAAATCTTGTATCCCTGCCTGAAATGATGCTCCTTGGTATCCCAAAATGTACCCAAACCTATCAAAAGAACAAGTTTGTTGCTTCTTGTTTGTTGACGGTATTTTTACAAAGCATTAGAACACATATCTTGTTGAACCTATCAACTACCACAAACAAGTAGTCATGTCCCTTCCTGGTTGTCGGTAAACCTCCCACAGAGTCCATGGAAATGCTTTCCCAAGGATGAGTAGGTATAGGTAAGGGATGATACAAACCATGTTTCATGTTGCTAGGCTTGCTAGCATAACAAAGAATGCATCCTCTTATGAACCTAGCTACCTTCTCTTGCATCTTGGGCCAATGCACATAACTCTGCAAGTTAGCCACGATCTTCCCTACGCCAAAGTGCCCTGCAACCTTGGAAGTGTGAGCATCTCTCATCAGCTGAAAATGCTCACCTTTAAGAGCACATAGCTTATCCAGCCTATAGAGTAACCCATCCTGGAGATGGTAGTCAACAGTGTTGTCGCCATCATGCACATGACTCTAACTTCGCAATTGCTGATACACCTCCTTGAAGTCCTCATCTTCTGAATATGCCTCTATGTGTGTATTGTTAGTGTCAGTCTTTGAAGCCTTCCACCAGTGATCAAATATGCTCTTACAAAGTAGTTTTAGGATGTCAAGGTCAAATTTTGTCATTTCAGTGAGTCTTCAAATAAAATTTGGTCACTAGGTATTAGGCGTGGGGTTTTTTTTCACTCATTCCAAAGTTTTCCAACTGTCGGTCCATGCCACCATTCAGCCAAGTGTACCATCATTCAAAGAGTTGTCATCATCATTTCAAGTTCCAATGGGTCGTTTACACCTTGTTCATGCTTTAGTTGTACTTGGGTAAGGCTCATTTCCCTCTCCTAGGGTTTTGAAGGTAATTTCTCTTGGATGGTCAAAGCATCAACAAAACCTGTATCCTGATGTTCATACACCTTCCCCTATCATTAATGTACCTTATTAAACACTTTCATCACTGATATCCCTCAAAATCCTCATTTTCCCACAAACCCTAGCTTCTTGCTACAATTTGACAATTTTCTAGGCTATGCCTGTGTTTAGCCCTTTTGGACCCCTTCCCCTCACTCAATATTTGAAATTCCACTTTCCCCTATTTCCTAACATCCCTCCCTACTTTCCAAAATTTTCTCAAGAATTTAGAAGTCCCTTATCCCCTTCATTTCAATTCATTTCGACAAATCCCTTGTTCCACACATCAGGATAGGTTTTACTCAAATGATGTTTCTGAGCAAGAAACAATGAATTTGGAGAAAGTGAGAGAGGTTTCTGTCCAAAATAGGCCAAGGAAGAAAAAATTCCTTCACTTTTTACACAGGTGTCATGGTTTTAGAGAAATGTCAAAAATACAGTTGCCTAAGGAGAATTGATGCACCTCTGAAGTGACCTTGGTCAAATCAAGCTTTCGCCTAGCTTGGTTGGCCAAACTACTTGTTTGATGCATTAAATGATAACTAGACACAAAGAGATTTCCAATGAGCTATCATGAGCTATATTTGGAGTTGAGGAAGACCTTCAAAAGTTGAGTGCAACCGCACTCTGCCTTTAGGTAGCCTCATTTTGCACATTTTGACCAGTCTTGGGAGATTTGACTTTTGACAGGGTAAATGAACTCCAAATTGAATAATTCAAGTTGTGGTGGAAAGTAGACTCAATAAAATTTACAACGAGCTATCATTCACCCAATTTGGACATAGGAAAGGCCTCCAAATCTTGATCTGAAAATAGCGCTATGCACAAAATCAGTGGCGCTACGCATAGAAATTTTTAACACAGGGTTTTCCAACAGGTGCGTAACGCCACCAGTGCTACGCTTTTGATGGAGGCATGTTCTTGCAAAATGGCTTATATATTTGGAATCGGCGTGAAAAAATATGCATGCTCAGAAATGGCTGGAACGTTTTGACAAGTTTTGGACCTCCAAAAGGGCCAAAAACACCAAAAAAGTGCCCTCTCTGCCACTTTTTTGCTACACAGGAAGCAGTCTTGGGAGATTGCATTTTTGGAGGGGAAAATAGACTCCAAATCAAAAAATTCAAGTTGTCCCAATAAGTAGACTCGCGATTCTTTCCAATGAGCTATCCTACACCTGATTTGGACGTTATGAAGCCTTCCAAAACTAGCCTAGAAAAAGCGCTACGCATTGAATCAGCAGTGCTACTCATAGGAGAAAAATTTGCCATTTTTGCCTGTTTGCGCAGAGTTTCGCCTAGTCTTGCACTAGTTTTACTTTTTCTCTCTCATGGTCAAATTCATGATGTAAATTGATGTATTTGATGATAAAATGATGAAAAATGACTTAAGGAGGTAGATACATTAGTTTTAGGTGGTTTTGAACTGAATGAATCAATTTCCATAGTTTTAGAGGCAAGTTGTTCCACTGCCTATTTTTCAGTTCCTAGTTTAGATCTTGTTGAAACAGCTCTTTCACTCATGGATTTGACCCATAATGGCTAGCATAGGTGGTTTGATGCATATATCTTGTACTTTCTTAGTCATTTGTCAAGGTTGGACTCTTGTGGATGCATTGAGCACTATTGTACATCACTTCTGCAGTTTGGCAAGGAAAATAAACCAGGGTTTTGCAGCGTTTTATGGGATTCTTGTGGTAATGTGAACTAGCATTGTTTTCTTCTCTATAATTCAGTTTATCTTATGTTTATGTGTGCCATAATCTCTCTTATTCTACATAACTAAATGAATCAAGTGTAAAAGGTAGAATCCACTGGTATTTCAGTGCTCTGCCTTAGGGTTTATTTAGTTTTACATGTTTTCTACTATCTGAAGAGGACTCATGACACTTGCATGCCCTCTCCAGCTCCTCACTAGTCTTTAGACTCTCCATTACACTCATTTCAAAGTGCTAAAACACTTTCCTACCTCACCCCATAGAAACCTCTGCAAATCTGTGTTGATTTCCTTGACCCAAAGCTGCCTTCCCCATCTGATCCAACAACCAAACATTAAAATCAAACAAATTCCTCTAAGCAAGCATACCTAGCCTAAATTTAGTATTCATATCAGTCATCTCAAGCCTAACTTGCCATATTTTCTTTGAGATTGACAAGGAGAGAGCCCTCTCTCGACCTGGTAGGGCTAGCTACCAGGTTAAGCGTGGTTTGATGTTACCGCAGACCTGCCTTTCTCAGCCTGAGGTAGATTTAGGCCCTAACATAGTGGCTACCATACTGGGGAACGTAGTTTTATGTTCCTCAGGGAAATGTAATCAAGTTCAAATCTGATTGTTGATGGTGGACAACGATCAGACACCGGAAACACTGAAATCATTCACCTAGCGATTCTAAATCAGTTTTGAGATCAGATCGAAGGACTTCATTGGAGGATGAACCTGACTAGCAAAAACATGAAAGGACGATATGGACAGATCAAGTATTCAAGTTGGAATTTCATCCAAGACATTATGTTCTTTGTTATAGATTATTTCTTCTCTTTTCCTAAGAATGTCAAGAAGGCTTTGCAAAGTATATTGTATTTGAGAAAATATCCTCAACTTGCATTTGATTCCTTCCCTTTGAAGATTGTGAATATCAAAGATTTGCATGCCTTTGATCTTGATCAAGACCCTTTTTCTGAATCTTGTGATGATCATCTTCAAACTGATGACCCTCAAGAGACCAAGACTGGTTCTACACCTTCTGTACGTACTCCTATACCTTGTAAAATTCTAGATCGATACAAGCCTTTGATTTTACCTCCTATATCCCATGCTTTCCCTAGAAATCATGACCTATATCTACCAAGATTTGATGGTGACTGTGACAACATCACTGCTAAGAGACCTGTATTGAATTTTGAGTCTTTTCTTGACCTTTTTGAAGTCGATGAAGAGGATCTTAGTATTAGGCTTTTTTCTCTTTCTTTGCAAGGCAAAGTCAAGAGTTGGTTCAAAACCCTGCCTAATGTGAGCATCCCAGATTTCCAGTAGTTCGTCAAAGTTTTCCTCAATAGGTGGGTGGTTAGACAAAACCCTTTCTTGATTATAGAAGAGTATAACCAGCTGAAAAGACTGCCAAGGGAGACAGTATAATAGTTTTCAGCCAGATTTAACCAAGTCTACTTTTCGATGTCGGTTAATATAAGACTTCCTCCTAGATCCACTCTCTTGCACTATCCGAATGCATTTGATCTAGAAATGGAGTTTCAGCTGAGAGAAAGGAACCTTGCAACACTTGAAGAGATGCAGACCAATGCAGTAGATGTAGAGGCTAATCTGCTTATCAGAAGGGCAAAGTTGAAGGAAGTAGAGACGAAGAACATAGATCTAGAGGAATCGACATCTTTAGAGGTAAAGCTCGACATTTTGGTAAGTGCAGTGGAAGAGATGATGCAAAATATCACCACAAGGAATCAGTATGATGTTCAAGACCATGGCTTGTAGATTGAAGAGGAACAAGTTGTTGATCCAAAACTTTTTCTTTCTTATCCCAGTTGTCATAGATCTGATAATGATTGTTTTATAGATCATCTTGGAGGAGATAGATCTGTTGATATGACATGTATGCTTGATGATGTGTTTTATACTGATGATTTGCCTTAGTTTGATCAGTATGATGATGATTATGTTCTCAAAACAGAAGCTAGTCTTGTAGACAAACCAGCAGCTAGTTTGTGGAAGGAGTTCATTTTCAGCAGCTCGAAAACAATGATCAACCGTTGCATATCAGCTATGGAAATGATGAGGAAAGTGCAGCAAATTTTGAAGTAAGTGAAGGATCTTTGCCTTTTTTTTTTACTTCATTTCAGTTCATCAGAGACAACTTTCATGCAATCAGAAGTCTATCGTCGATAAGTTTTGATCTGAACCATCTTGAGGGCAATGAAAACCTTGTTCAAGCCTTTTCATATCAAGAGTTGCAGCCCCCGAATGCCATTGATTGTCAAGTTGCAAATGAAGACTTGGAAGCTGGACCATATGATCAAATGATGCAAGATGATTCTGTACCATTTTGTTTTGAATCATTTCAGTTTTTGAAGGGAAAAATGCATAGTATATCTTCAAATGAGTAACCTGTAGGAAATCGTGCAATCTCATTAGAACCAATAGAAAATGGGTTGCAATAGTATTTTCAGGTTTTTCATGATCCAATAGCTGATGTGTTGGATGATGTCTGCAATCAAAGTCCTTCTCCATTATCTAACTATAACCTTGAAACAAGTATTAATACAAATTTGATCCAGCAGTCAGTTTCTTTGTCATTTTCAGTAGGAGTCTCATCACAAAGCTCAGATGAAAGTTTGTATTCATGGTACGACGAGAAGAAAAGTAATCCATTGAATGAGCTAAGTCCCAGTGTGCATGAATTTCAAGATCCTTATGCAGTGTTTTTGGAGTCAAAAAGAGAATCCATATCATTCAACGGATTTGTTTACAAATTTTCATGGGAGTTTCCTTTCAGTAGTTTCTCTTGTTGTTCATAAGCAAGCACTTGTGCAGAATGCAAACATCAGTCAGAATGCTTACTTGGTTGCATTGGTTATTTCACTTCACTTGATCAGATGATGAATGGAACAGTTAGAATAGGTTGTATTGAATAAGCTCCATTTTGAGCATATTTTTTAGTTTATCAGTTATGTTTTAGTCTTGAGTCATTTTTTGTTTTCGTCAGTTTTGAGTGTCTAGTTTCAGTTGCTAAATGTCTAGTTTCAGTTACTGAATGTCTCATTTCAGCTGCTGAATGTCTAGTTTCAGCTTTTGAATATCTTGTTTCAGTTGTTGAATGTCTAGTTTTAGCTTTTGAGTGTCTTGTTTCAGTTTTGAGTTAGTCTTACTCATTTCAACTATGAGTCTTGAGTCAAAGTTTCATAGTAATTGGGTTTTGGGTGTTTTGAAGTTATTGACTCGATATTGCCCAATGGATAAGGCACTAGTCTACTCTCCCAAAGATATGCAGTTCTTGGCACCTCCAAGGAGCTACCATCCCCATAGGAGCCAATTTTAGTGTCATTCTTTGAAGCCTTCCACCAGTGATCAAATATGCTCTTACAAAGTAGTTTTAGGATGTCAAGGTCAAATTTTGTCATTTCAAGGAGTCTTCAAATAAAATTTGGTCACTAGGTATTAGGTCTAGGGTTTGTTTTCACTCATTCCAAAGTTTTCCAAGTGTCAATCCATGTCACCATTCAGCTGAGTGTACCATCATTCAAAGAGTTCTCATCATCATTTCAGGTCCCAGTGGGTCATTTACACCTTGTTCATGCTTTATTTGTACTTGGGTAAGGCTCATTTCCCTCTCCTAAGGTTTTGAAGGTAATTTCTCCTGGATGGTCAAATCATCAAAAAAACTTGTATCATGATGTTCATACACCTTCCCCTATCCTTAATGTACCTTATTAAACACTTCCATCACTGATATCCCTCAAATTCCTCATTTTCCTGTAGGAATTTACAGGGTAAGTTCCTCAGACAGAACACCAAAAGGACACCGCTCACAAACAAATCACAGATCAATACACCAATATTTTAACGTGGTTAAAACCCTCAGAGAGGGAAACAGTCCACGGCCTGTGCCAACGTGGCTACTACAGGCAATATATTAATAAAAGAATGAAAATTAACATAAGCTTCTCTCATGCACGGTTAACCTACAAATGACCCTCCATGCGCTTTAAATAGAATTCATGGACCAATCGGGTGTCAAGCCCGGATCAAGTGTCGGTAACCAAGGAGAGAATGAACCATACGATCACTACATATCATGACCGCGGATTGTAAGTTACAAACGTACATGTAAAGAAACACACTTTACCACCCTATACTAGACCAAAGTTAACTTAACTTTCCTACGTGTCGGAAATCCTAACATCCCCTCTTAAGAACAACTTGGGATAGGATTGAAGGATTTACAAATATGACACAATAGGAGAAAGGAAGGAGGCACTAGAGCCTATCCCCCCTTAGTGACAACTTCCTGAACTCCAACCATAAATCGAAGTTAGTGAACTTCGCCTCTGTGAGAGCCTTTGTGAAGATGTCTGCAACTTGATCATCTATTGAACAATATTGCACTTCAAGAACATGGTCATGAATGAGCTTTCTGATGAAGTGCATTTGTAGTTCAATGTGTTTGTTGCGCTGATGCTGAACTGGATCTTTGCAAAGTTGAATGGCACTTTGATTATCACACCAAAGTGTAGTCGGATGCTACTACTGAAAACCAAACTCTGATAGGATCTGATGAAGCCACAAGGCTTCCTTACTAGCCTCTACGACACCACGATACTCTGCTTCTGTTGAAGAAAGAGAAATTGCAGCTTGTTTCTTGCAAGCCCATGTAATAGGTCCGGAACCAAGAGTGAACACATAACCAGCAGTAGACTTCCGATCATCAGGGTCACCAGCCCAATTGAAATCAGTGAAACCAACCAATAGAGGAGATGCTTCAGCAATGTAATGAATGCCAAACTGAACTGTACCGCGAACATAACGAAGTATTTGTTTAGCTGCTTTCCAATGACTTTCACGGGGTTTTCATAAACCGAGCAACAAGGCCAATAGCAAAGGAAAGATAAGGACGAGTATGGGTTAAATACAAAAGTTTTCCTACAATTTGACGGTATAAGGTAGCATCAACTTCAAGGGAAGTACAAGTGACTGAAAGTTTGACTCCAGACTGAAAGGGAGAAGGAGTTGGCTTACAATCTTCCATGTGAAAAAAGCGT